>JAQZBX010009844.1:0-34033 GCA_029593785.1 Cabassous unicinctus
AAAGAGAATGCTTACGCTTGCCAAAAAATAGAATATAAAAACTGTGCTTATCTTACAATAAAGTCAGTCAGTCAGTCAGTCGTTAATTCTCACTCAATTTGGTGTGCAACTCATCATTTTCGCCGACTCCCTTAATCACCTTCAGCCTGCTCCCTCGTGCCTCGGCTGGACCGCGGCAAGAGATGGTTCAACACTGATTTCAGAAATGATCAAGTAGTCAATTTTCCTAAAGAAAAGAACAAACCAGTTAGACATAATCCCTTTTCAGCTAAGAAATGAAAATTTCACCTGGCTCTCCCAATTATAATAAAACAATAATAAGGAGCACATAATTTTCAAGGCTGTTACTAGGCCAGGTTAATTCATTGTAATGTCAGAATGATGGGTTATATAGAAATGGCCAAAGGAAATTTAAAAGTACATCAAAAAACTACAAGTTGCAGGAAAGAAGTTAAGAAAAAGGGAAGAGAAGGAAGGAAAGAGAGAGAAGAAGGTCAAAAGAGAAAGCAAAAGGAGCCATCTTAAAACATCTTTTGATGTAAGAGGAAAGGTGTATCTTTAGAAAAGAAAGCTGCTGCATCAAAGAAGTTCTCAGGTTACGTTCTCCTTCAAGGAAACTGCCACATCTGGTTCTCTTAACTCAAAAATCACTTTGTTGATAAACAAGATCCTCTATCTTCAGCTAGTTGGAAGTCCTTCTTTTTCTTTTGGCTCTGGAAAGATCACTGCAACTCTGAGAAGTATTGAAAACATCCCTAAAAGTTCTAAACCCCAACAAGATAGCAAAATAAGTATAGCTGTAACACTAGGAAGATTTCTTTTAAATGACAGGATGGATTAAATCCATAGTGTTAGTGGTTTAGAATAGATTTAAGCATAAGAATAGATATAATCTTTGTAAACTGTATTTTGACATGTTTTTTCTGCTACTTCAAAAGTTTTAAATAGTCAACATAATTAGCCCTTACTGCATTTTTAAGTTCAGTTTAAATTGTTGAAGGGAAATTGATTAATCAAATCCACGATTGATATTGGAATGCTCAAGAAATAGTGGCTTATTCATGTATAAGTTTAATAAACGGAGTGTGAACACACTGCATCTTATCCACAGGGTTCCTCTCCAGGCACAGAAGCCCCTCATGCAGTGAAGAATTTAACAAGGTAGAATATGGTCTGGCAGGAGATGAGCCCAGAGAAGCAACCGAAGCAACCAGAACCCAAACATCCCCAGGTCTTGTCTGCTGAGCTAAGGCTTTGGGACTTGGAACCCAGAAGAGAGGGAGAAGGCACTCCAGGCAAGGTGAACAAAATAAGCAAAGGAAGATGCACTTGTCAGGATTCTCCAGAGAACCAGAACCAGGAACCAACAGGATATCTATCTATCATCTATCTATCTATCTATCTATCTACCTATCTATTAGCTAAATCTATCTATCTATCTACTTATGTAAATATTAAGAGATTTATTATAGGAATTGGCTCACATGACCATGAAGATTGGCAAGCTCAATATCTATAGGGCAGACCAGAAGTTGGAAACCCATTAAAGGTAAATTTGAATTCCCCAGGAGAAGCCACAAGGTGGGAACTCCAAAGAAGATAACTCAGTTCTCTGGAAGAAGCTGTCTGGCTGAAGTGGACATAGAAATTCTTCTTTCTGACTGCTGAAATCCTCAGTCTCTGCTTTAAAGCTTCCAACTGCTTGAAATAGGAGACTCCTCCCTTTGCTGAAGAAGATCTCCTTTGTTAATTGTAAATGCAATCAGCTGTAGATGCAATCAATTGACTAATGATTTAAATCCATCTATTAAAAACCCTCTCAGTAATAATCAGTACAGTGCTTGCTTGAGCAAACAACTGATCACCATAACCTGGACAAGTTGGCACATTAAATTAGCCATCACAGAAGGCAAGTAAGAAACCACTTGGGGGAAGCATATAGTTTTATCTGGCTGGTGTTCAGAATTCTTGTGGGAGAGTGTAGAAAATGAATCTAAAGAGGTGACAGAGACCAGAACATGACAGACCTGGAGTGCCATTCTACAGAGTTGGAATATTCTTCCTAACGTTTTAGGAGCTATATTAAATAATAATTTAAAAACAAATGTTAGTAAGTAATGTAGTTCTAGGTCAGGCCAACAAATTGTTTACAAATGTGTTCTCAACAGAACTTCTGAGCACACCCATTCCTCAAATATTTCTGGAACAAGGACAGGACAGGAAATCTTGCCCTTCAGGTGTAAGCAGATGTCACAAACCCATTGCAGTAAAGAAATTATGGCCATTTTGACCATATGTTCTATGGTCACATGTTCTCTGATGACCTGTGACCATCATTATTATATTATATGTTCTATGATATGATAATGTTAATATCATATCATAATGATATGATAATGATAGATAATAGAACATATGTTATATCATATCATATGTTCTATGATCTCCTGTGACCAACATTCTCAGTGAGACAATTTCTGGTAGGAGTTGATAAAAACAAGAACTCCAACTAAACTTAAAGTCAGGCAGCATGTATCCAGGACCTGATGGCCAAATATTGATGCAGCCACTGGATTGCCCCAGACTCAACAATTCTAGGTCTCACTCACCCAATAACCTATGCCAAAAAGGAGTGTTTGTTTTCTCCCTGATTGTTAACTAGCAACAATGCACAGATAGATGAGTTATGGACAAAAAGAATCACGTGTACCTCCTCCCAACCACAGTAAGTGACAAGGGACTCACAAAGATGACCTCCTCAACCTTTCCATCCTCCTTCCAATCAGTGCCCTGCATCCTCAGTTTGACCCACACACATTCCATCTTGCTGTTGCAGACTCTGGGCTATGTTTGAAGACTAGAAGATGCATTCTATGCCTGAAACCACATTGCACTTCTTTGTCTGGTCCCTAAGTCTATAAAAGAAGAAGGCTACGTTTGTCTGGGTTATCTACCTCCCAGTAGCTCACCAAAACTTAGCTGTAGAAGTTCCCCCCCCAATGAATTCCAGCATGGACAAACCCAAAATGACCAGTAGACCTGAAACCCCAACCCCAATGCAAGACACATAGAAGATACTTAGTAATGTTTGGTGGCCTTGGTCACTCACTCTTCTTACCTATTCTATGATCTACTGCTTCCTCACTATTTAAGATTGAACCATCCTCCCACATATCACAGCATATTCCAGATACACATACTCCTGACCCACAGTTCCTCCACTGTTCACCTGAACTCCCTGTCTCACATCATCCCTGCTTAACTGTACCAAATGCTAATTTCGGCCACTGTGTTCCCATTCTCCTCCTAGAATATGTATTTCTGCTCCATGTTCAATTCCTGATTCTGGTTCATCTTCTGATATCAGCCTTAGGTTTCAAGGTGTTTCTCTGAAGATAAAACCACCAACTCCTCCAAGAAAGGGAGATTTTCTAGCACAATGAGATGCCCAAGTGTGGTGAAGAAGGCCCTTAATTCAGTTGGCACTTCTTTTCCCTCAAAGAGAGAAACTTTAGAAGGCTTGAAAATCCAAGGGAGAGATGAGGCTGCATAAGGGACAGACTGAGTGGTCACCAGAACAGAGCACCAGACTGAGGCAGCAGTGGATGTTATACCCCATCACCGTGGACCACTAAAGTCTTTCCAGCTCAAGAAAGCTCAGGAATGGCAAACTGTACAATTCTAAGGCATTTGGAAATCCTTAACATATATACAGGCATTCACCTTATCTTCAACTCTTCAATGATCCCATTTACCCTGAAGATATATTTACAGCAACACAAACAACCATATGCATAAGATTATTTGTTGCAGCATGTATCTGTCAGAATCAACAGGAGATTTTATACACACACACGTTATCAAAAATTGGCTCACCTGATTCTGGGGGCTGGAAAGTCCAAATTCTGTACAACAGGTTGGAGGTTGGAGATTCAGGGTGGTGTGATGTTGAAGTCTTTAGTCTAGGCCTGTCAGGAGAGGGCAGGCAGAAGCGGAGGGAGTAGTCTCCAGGCAAAATTCTTTCTGATTCTTGAAACCTTCAAGCTCCCCCCACTTTTTTTAATTAATTATTTTTTATTTTTAAAGAAGTTTTAGATTACATAAATGTTACATAAATATTATAGGGAATTCCCATATGCACCACTCCCAACCCCTCCCATATTTTTCCATATTAATGACATCCTTCATCAGTGTGGTGAAATTGTTACAATTGATGAACACATATTGGAGCATTGCCACTAAGTGTGGATTATAGTTTACATTATAGTTTAAAATCTCTTCCACACAATTTTGTAAGTTATGACAAGATATATAATGGCCTGTACCTGTCATTGAAATGTCATTCAAGACAATTCCAATGTCCTGAAAATGTCCTTAATTTACACTTTTTTTCCCCTCTCCCTCCCCTCAGAACCTCCACATCAATGATAAAAATTCTTCCATTCCTAGAACAACATTAAGTCTATAGTAGAATAACAGTAAATCTATTCTAGTGCATCATTTATTCCCCAGTCCTGAGGATTCTGGGATGGTGATGCCCACTCCATCTCTAATTGAAAGAGGCCTTAGATCCCATGGAGCATATGGATGAGACTCTCTTGCTTGCACTTGTAGACTCTCTCTGTTCCTTAAGATGGTCATTGTCCATCATCATTTCCTTGATGATTGTCCTGGGTGAGTCCAATGAACTGGAGAGTAGGTGTTTCAACTCTTTTTAGATTCAGGGCCCAGCTGGAACATGGAAAGTCCAAAGATTTAAGTCTCTTGGATATAAACCTATCAACTCTAGTACTAACTATAGGTTCAAATAGAAGGGGCAGAAGAGCCATGGGTAGGTAAACTACAACTGAGTCCAACTCTGTCACACTGGGGAGCATAAATTCCAAAGTGGGGCCCATGGACAGAACACCAAACTCCTGAGCTGTCAGCTCTGCCTATAGTGACTGGATGTCTCCAGAGCCCTCAGAAGCCCCACTATTTGTGGCAATATTTACTGTGACAGTCAATGAGATCCTGCTGAGATGTGCATAACTGCAACCTCTGAAATGACCTCCTGACTCACTTTGAAGTCTCTTAGCCATATAAACTCATTTGTCCTTGCCCTTTTCCCCTTTAGGTCAAGGTCTTTTTCCAGTTGTGTTGCTACTTAGCGCTTGGTAATAATCCCTCGGTGACAGGGAAGCTCATCCCCAGGAGTCATGTCCCACACTGGAGGGATGATGATACAATTATATGCTGTGTTTGGCTCAGAGAGAGACCACATTTGAGCAACATGGAAGCTCTCAGGAGATAACTCTTAGGCAACCTATATCAGGCTAGGTTTCAATTTCAAAAGAAAAGATTCATAAGTACATTAATCAATATCAAGGGCCCATTTATGGTTCATTCTCCTTCCTTAGTCACTTTCCCTGTTCTCAGTGGATTCTTGCTGTCCCATTAGAGAATGTAGCAGAACTCCCAAGGATGAGAATTGGACATTCTTTCAATTTTTGTGTGGATCTCCACCCACCATGACAATTCCCCATGAACACTTGAAATCTTTTATATGCCTTATAGGTATGTCCCAGCTGAACCCCCTCCAATGCATCCCCCATCACTGATACCTCACACCATTATTCATCCCCTGCCACAGTTGTAACCCTTCTGTGATCCAAAACTTCTTAAAAAATGTAGTCAACAAAATAATTAAAAATGATAAGAAAATGAAGTAATAATGATAGTTTAAAAAATGACAAATAAAATACAAAAAATTTAAAAAGAATTTGAAATAATAAAAAATAAAAATAAATTTTGGCATTAGGTCTTTCTATCACTATAAGATCTGTTGTCTTGTATGTACAGTGACATTTTCTTCCATTTATTTCCCTAGTGTCTTTTTTTTTTCTTCATTTTACCTTCAAAGAAGCTTTAGGTTACAGAAAAGTCACATAGAAAATATAGGGGATTCCCATATACCCAACACCCTCCCTCTTTTCCCCTTTACCCTATTAGTAACAATTTACATGTGGATGGTACATTTGTTACAATTGATGTACAAATAATAAAACATAGCTACAAACCATGGTCAATTATTTACATTATGATTTACATTTTGGACCATACACTTTTATAAATTTTGATAAAATTTAACATGGCCTTTATACATCATTGCAAGAACATGTAGAACACTTCCATCATCCCCAAAATGCCCCATATTCCATCTATTCTATTCATCCCCCCTTCCCCTCATCTTGGGGCCCATGGACAAGTTCATAGAAAGGCTGCAAAATCCTCTTTATTCTAAATGAGGGGAAATTATACGTTTCCACTGTGTTTCATTATTATGGTCAGAGGAGTTTCAGGAAGATGATATCAGAGTAGACTAAGCAGGATTTAGCTCTATTCCCAAACAAGGAACAAAGGGCATAAGTTGACCAAGGGACATGCTCTGGGGATTGAGGAACAGTAGAGTGCTGCATGGATTGTCCAGGGGTCATTAAGGACCCAGAGATAAAGAGACCAAAAGGAAAACCAGAGATTTCAAGGGCTGTGGCTGGAAAATTTGCTGATCCTTTGCCCTTGAGGTGAGCAGGCTTGGCAAAACCCAAGGTTGATGAGCAAAGAAGGAAGGGAAATACATATTTGTCCCTGGAAAAAGTGAGGGGGCAGTGGAGGGCTGTGTGCAGTTTATCTTCAGTGTGTTTAAATACCATAGCTCAGTTTAATTCACTTGGAATTAAACAGTCAGTAGGAATTGGATGATTCATCTCCCTGGAAAGGTTTTCAAAAGAGCACAATATGCTGGCAAGTTGGGAATGGGAAGGAAGACAAAGCTTGTCTCTTTCTTTTCTTTCCCATCCCCACAATGATATGTTCTGTGCCCCATTAGTGGCTCCCTGGCTCTGTTTTGATAACTTAGAGCAATCTTCAAGGTTTCAAAAAAACTGAACAAAAATCAAAGAAAAACTATGAAATAACACGACTAGGCAAGAAAGAAAAATTGATCAACAGATTAAAATCACCAACAAAATTAAATGCCTAGATAGCCAAAAAATTACAATTCCTACTAAGAAACAGGAAGATATGTCCCAGAATATGGAACCAATCAAGAATACAGATGAGACACAAGATCTAAGAAAACTAATCACTGATATTCACACAAATGTTCTAAATCAATGAAATGAGTTGAAGGAAAATATGACTAAAGAGATAAAAGATATTAAAATGAAACTGTGAGCATAAACAACAATTTCAAAACCTGAAAATTAAAGTAACAGACTTTATAGGAGTAAAGACAATATGGATGAGATTAAAAATACATTAGAAGCATATAACAGTAGATTTGAACTCATAGAGGACAGGAAAAAGTGAATTAGAAAACAGCATCTGAACTTGAAAAGTTAGAACAGAAAGAGAAAAGAATGGAAAATAATTGAACAGAATCTCAGGGAATTGAATGATAATGGAAAATGCCCAAACATACATCTTATAGGTGTCCCAGAAGTAGAAGAGAATGGAAAAGGTGCAGAAAGAATATTTGAAGAAATGACAGAAAAATTTCCAATCCTCATGAAAGGCATGAATATCAATATTCAAGAAGGACTACATACCCCAAACAAAATAGATCTAAATAGCCCTACTCTGAGTCACTGGCAATTCAGAATGCCAGCTGACAGAGATAAAGAGCAGATTCTGTGAGCAGCAATAGAAAAGAAATGTATCACTTACAAGGGAACCTCAATAAACCTAAGTGCAGTTATCCCATCAGAAACCATGGAGGTGAGAAGGCAGTGGTATGACATTTAAGTTACTGAAAGAGGAAAACTGCCAGCCAACAATTCATTAACCAGCAAAGCTGTCATTCAGAAATGAGGGTGAACTCAAAGTCTTCACAGACAACAAAATCTGAGAGTTCAGCAACAAGGGTCTGGATTTACAAGAGATGCTAAAGGGAATGAGGCAGGCTGAAAGGAAAAGACAAGGTCAAGAGGCTTGGAGAAAAGTGTACAAATGAAGACTCTAAATAAGGCTAACTAAAAAGTTTAAAAGGCACACAATGGTAAGATATGGAAGCAGAAAGCCAAAGATAAAATGGACAAAGTAATGTTGCTTTTACAGTAATAAGATTGAATGTTAATGTTTTGACGTCCAAAATAAAAAACAAAAACAAAAACAAATAAACAAAAAAAAACGTAGACTGACAGAATGGATGAAAAATATGAGATATCTATTGTTGTCTACAAGACACTCATGTTAGACACAAGGAAACAATCAGGCTCAAAGTGAAAGTTTGGAAAAATATATTTCCTACAAATAGGAATCAAAGAGGTTCTTGAGTAGCAATACTAAATATTGGATAAAATAAATTTTAAGTGCAAAACTGTTACAAGAGATGAAGAAGTTCATTATATATTAATAAAAGTGAAAAATCACCAAGATGAAATAACAATATATAGTTTTTCAGCTACCCAAGTTGCTCCAAAATACATGAGGCACCACTTGCAAGCCTGGAGGGAGAAATAGATGCCTATACAATAATAGTTGGACACGTCAAAACACCACTGTCAGCACTGGATAGAACATCTTGACAGAGGATTAAAAAAGAGTTTGAATAATATGATAAATGAACTAGACCTAACATACAGTTATAGAATATTACATCCCAAAACAGCAAGTATACATTCTTTTACATTGCTCAAGGAACATTTCCAAGGAAAGATTAAATGTTGTGTCAAAAGGCAAGATCTCAATAAATTTTAAAAAGATTGAAATTATAAAATCAGTTTCTCTCATGATACTGGAATAAAGCTGGTAATAAATAGGCAGAAAAATTGAATATTCAAAAATATATTGATATTAAACTACACATTCTTAAATAATCAAGGGGTCAAAGATGAAAGTGCAAGAGAAATTGGTAAATAGCTTCTGAAGAAAGAAAACAAGAACACAACATATAAAAATTTATGAGATACAGAGAAGGCAGTGATGAGTGGGATATGTATAGACCTCAATACATATATTAAAAATCAAGAAAGAGCTAAAACATAATATGTAACCGCATACCTGGAAGAACTAGAAAAAAGAACAACAAACTAATATCAAAGCAAGCACAAGGAAAGAAAAAGTAAAATAGAGAGCAGAAATAAATGAAATGGATAATAAAAATCAATATAGAGAATCAACAGAACCAAAAGTTGGGTCCTCAGAAAGATCAGCAAAGTCAGCACTTAGATGCTTAGATTGAATAATAAATTTTAAAAAGGAAAAGAAGATGCAAATAAATAATCTCAAAAATTAGAAGGGGGAATCGCCACTGACCTCACGGAGGCAAAAAATTTTATAAGAGGATACTATGAACAATGGTATACCAATAAACCAGACAACATTGAGGAGATGTACAAATTCTTGGAAACACACAAACAACCCACACTGATCCTAGAAGAAATAGAAGACCTGAACAAACCAATCACAAATAAAGAAATTGAAAGTCAACTCCCCCCAAATGAAAAGCAAAAGACCAGATGTCTTCATATGTGAATTATACCAATCAGATAAAGAAGATCTAATATCAATCTTGCTCAAAACCTTCAAAAAGTTGAGCAGGAGGGAATGCTACCAAAATCATTCTATGAAGCCATAACCCTAATATCAAAGGAAAATTAAAATATTATGAAAGAAATATTATAGACCAATTTCTCTAATGAATATAGATGCAAAGCTCCTTAGCAAAATATTTTCTAAATGAGTCCAAAAGCATATTAAAATAATTCTACACCATGATCAAGTGGGTTTTATATTATGTATGCAAGGGTGATTCAACACTAGAAAATCTATCAATGTAGTACACCATATTTATTAATAAATTGAAGAAATATCACATGAACACCTCCTTAGATGTAGGAAAGGCATTTGACAAAATACAGCATCCTTTCTTGATAAAAAAAAAATTCCAAAAGATAAGATTAGAAGGAAAATTTCTCAATAGGATAAAGTACATATATGAAAAACCTACAGTTACCATTGTGCTCAATGGTGAAAAACTGAAAGCTTTCCCACTGAAATATGCCAAGGATGATCACTGTCTCCACTGTTATTTAATACTGTGCTAAACGTTCCTGGGTCCCTGAAGGGATTCTGGAATCGAGGGGAGCTCATGATTCTGAGCACCAAGGGAAGAGGTGGCCAGACAACCTCAGGGAGGAGTGTCTGGGTGGAGTCGCCACCCACTAATGTGTCCCCACATTGCCAGTACAATTAGGCAAGAAAAAGAAATAAAAGCTGCCCAAATAGGAAAGGAAAGGGAGAAGTAAAACTTTTGCTATTTGCTGTTGATATGATCTTACATGAAGAAAATACTGAAAATTATAGAACAAAACTACTCAAACTAATAGTTGACTTAGGCAGAATGGTGGTATACAAGATTAATATGCAAATGTCAATAGTGTTTCTATACACTACTAATGAGAAAATTGAGGAGGAATTCAGAAGCATATATTCATTTAGGTCTTCTTTGGTTCCTCTTAGCAGTGTTTTGTAGTTTTTTGAATACAGATCATTTATGACCTTGCTTACATTTATTCCTAGATATTTGATTTTTTACTCATATTTTAAATGGAAGCACATTTATTTAGAAGACTAAGTATCATTAAGATGTCAATTCTACCCAAATTAATTTGCAGTTTTAGCAAAACTCTGATAAAAATTCCAACAGCCTTTTTGTAAAATTGGAAAATAAAATTATCAAATTTATCTGGAAGTGTAAAGGACAACAAATAGCCAAAAATACCTTTAAAAAGAATGAAGTTGGAGGACTCTTACCTCCAGAGCTTAAAGCATATGACTTTTCTACAATGGTGAAAACAATATGGTACTGGCATACACATTGATTGAACAATGGGATTTTATTGAGACTTCAGAAATGGGTCTGCACATTTATGGTCAGTTGATTTTGGCAAGGCTGTCTAACCCACCTACCTGGGTCAGAACAGTCTATTCAACAAATATTGTTTAGAAACCTTGATATCCATATCTAAAAGACAGAAAGAAGGCCCCTCTCTTACATCTCAAACAGAAATTAACTCAAAATGGATCAATATTCAAATTATAAATGATATAACCATAAAACACTTAGAAGAAAATGTAGGGAAACATTTTCAAGATTTTTTTTAAAGTAGAGGTTTCTTAAATCTTTCACCAAATCATGAGCAATGAAAGGAAAAAATAGAGAAATGGAAAGTCCTCAAAATTAAACACTTTTTTGCTTCAAATTATTCTGTGAAGAAGGCTAAAAGGCCTTCTACTCAATGGGAGAAAATATTGAGAAACCACATATACATTAAGGGTTTGATTATCATGCTATATACAGAAATGACTCAATGACAAAAAGACAAGCAACCCAATTTAAAAATGGGCAAAATACTTGAATAGAGATTTTTGCAAAGAGCAAATACTAATGGCCTAAAAGCACATGAAAATATGCTCAATAGCACTAGCTATTAAGGAAATGCAGATCAAAACTACAATGAGATATCATTTCACATCTTACATAAGGGCCATTATTAAAAAAAAAACAAAAACAAACAGAAAAGTACAAGTGCCGGAAAAGATGTGGAGAAATGGGAAAAATCCTTCTCTGTTTGTGTGATGTAAAAAGTCTCAGCCTCTGTAGAACACAGGTTGGCATTTCCTCAGTTGGCTAATTATAGAATTGCCTTATGATCCAGCAATCCCATCGCTGGGAATATATCCACAAAAACTGCAGAGAGGGATGTGAAATTTTGTTTCAACACCAATGTTCACAGAGGCATTGTTCACAATTGCTAAAAGATGGAAATAATCTAATTGCCTGTCAATCAATGAATGAATAAACAAATGTTGTATATACATATGATGGAACATTATTCAGGTGTAAGAAGAAATAAACTGGGGAAGCTCATGAGAACATGGATGAACCTTGAGAATATGATATTGATTGAAATAAGCTAGAAACAATTGATGAATTTTGTATGTCTTAACTGATATTAACTAAATATTATGAGGAAACTTATGGAGTCAAACTGTAGAATATAGATTAGTAGGAGACTGCATGTGGGGTGAGAATGGGGAGCTGATCATGAATGTATGTAGAGTGTTTAGTAAGTTTGATTATAAATCAGTGGAAATGGATATAGTTTATGCTAACACTTTTTAATATGCATATATAATAACTAAGACAGCTGATTGTAAATATGATTGTGGCTGAAAGGCCAATCCTAGGGTGGTCAATGTCAACTGAATGACAGCCAGAATATAATCTATGGACTAAATAATGTGGTGATTTTTCTTTTTAGATGATGATTGTGGTTAATAATAGAAATAGAAGAATATTTCTCTATTACAAGGTGGTAAGTATATGTTGACACATGGGGAAATGCGACTAATGTAACTTATAGAATATAGTTAAGAGTAATATTGTAATATTTTTGTAGCAAAGGCAAAGAAATTAGTATATCAATGCTAAAGATAAAAAAAGAAGAACATGGCACTTAATTTTCTGAGATATCAAATGATCAAAGATTTTTTCTTTATTTTCTTCCATAAAAAGGAGACTTTGGTCATGTCCTTATTCAAATTTGTGCTCATTTATTTATCTTTCTTAACCCTGGAGAAACAAATGATTTGTTTTTAGGACAAAGTATATGGGCCTGGACACAATTTTTAAAGTAATGCTTCCATAATTTGTTATGTTGACTTTTGTCTATTTTATTTTTTGAAGTTGAAATAAGTTTACCATTTTTTAAAAGAAAACCAAAATAATACAATAAACATAAACTCCACCAGAAGTATCTAAATTTTATGTGGAACAGTATATATGTGATTTTTCACTCCAATGTTGTGAAGCCTCAACATGGCCCTTAGAACAAAATATTTATTTCAAAACCATCACTCATTTATCCATTCAAAAAGTATTCATTGAGTTCTCAACCATGCCCTGTGTGTTGGAAATTGAGATTTAAGAAAGACACTAAGTTGTGGTAAAGATTAAATTCTATTAGGGTATAATAGATGTAAGTAAAATGTTAGGAAACAAATTTTACTTCAGCAATTTTATGTGTCATAAAATAATATAAAATAAGTGTATTAAAAGATAAAATATATAAATATGTAACCAAATATAAATATTATACAACAATATAGGGAAGCTGACCTAGATACTTGAATAAATGAATAGATGATTTATGATAGATATATAAGGAGATAGTAGATAGGTTAGACAGATAGTAGATAGATAGAGATAGATAAATATAGATGATAGTTAAATTTTGAGAGACTTGCCCAATGAGACCAGATGATTGTATTCTCCAGCATCACTTCTCTGAACAGTTTCTCTGGGATGTGTCTAGCTGGACCCACTCTTCCTGTGTGAAATCTACAGCCACATCTTTGAAGGTCACTAATTCCTAAAACATTACAAAAATTGGGGTTCATACAGGGCCATACTTACAATGTCCTAAGTGTGTTGCTCAAAATGACAGCACTGAGGAATTGTAAACTGTGTATATTAAGTTTAATATGTGTGTGGAATTGCAGTCAGATTACTCTCAATGCTGAACTGCCATCAGCCTTTCAGATACACTCAAAGGCACATATACAATCTGAATACATAAATCTCCATTGTAAAGTAATATCACATGACATGTGGTGTGATAGATACTTGGAAATTTCCCATTAAAGTTGCAACGATTACTTCCTGCTGCTGATTATAAAATTTGCACTAGAGCTTTCATAACTAAAACACTTGCTTCTACCAATATCAAGTAATTCTACAGACTCATCTTAAGAGAAGAACTACCCATAATATGTCAATTTTAAGCAATTAGTATGGTAAGATTATTCTGCTATATAGATGACCTCATTTCCCCCTCATACTGTTGTACTGAAAGATGGTCCTAGCCTGACCATTCCTGTGGTAGGAGACCTCCTTTTCTCAAAATTTTCCTGGGCTTACAAACTCCAGTTTTCATTGTCTCTCTTGTATCTTCACCTCATCTGTCTGTTAAATATTAAAAGAAGCCCTTTTGTTGCTGCTGGTCTCCCCAAATCTTCAAATATTTTCAGAGAGGCATACATTTTATTCTACCAATTATATGCCTCCTAAATACACAGCCAAAATTAAAGAAACATACTTCCTATATTTGCATCCAGTTATAAATTTGGATAAAGTTAATTTATATAATTTGATGTTGGACAATTGGGGAATACAGTGGTAAAGAGAATTTTAGTGATTTTTAAAAATATTTCAAAATACATTCCATAAAGCTTTAAGAAAATTAAAATTAAGGAATATAAAAAAATGATTCCTCATATCCTTCTATTTATTAGCCTTCTCTTGTACTTCTGAAAACAATGCACAGCCCTACACCCAAGCACTTGTAACATTGGATTGATTGAATGTACCTGATGACACCTCAACTTCCCTACTTACTTTAAACTTCTGCTCTTCCTAATCTCTATCACCTCTGTTCACTGCATGCATAAGCCAATTTTAGGCACTATTATGATCTGTGTGTGCATTAATTCTCCAATGAGGCCATAGGATTGGTAAGAGAAAGAAAACATATCACATCTTCCCAGAGACTAGGCAGACTTCATGGAAGCTGGAACAAACAATTGTGATGGCTGCAAGGAGATTACTTATTGATCAGTCCTTAACATACAATAATTGTTCTATAGACCTGTATAAACTTAATTGAAGCTCATATCTTTTAATACCTCCTGAATGCACTTGGATTATCCATGCCCATAGTAGAAACCTGATCACCTGCTGGCACAGAGGTGTGAGTTCAGTTAAAGAAGAATTCCCTTCTCACCTGTGGGTTCATTGTCAATAGGTCAGCTGGTCACTGTCTTCTACTCAAATCCAAGGAAAGAATAGACATACAAAGCTGAAAATGGAGAAAGAAGCCGTCAGGCACAAGTCTAGACTACAATTTACAAACCCACTTCTCATGAGCCCAAATATTTCACATGGATGTAACCTCAGCCCAGTCAATGGGAACATGATGTGTGCTCCAAGAGAAATAGTCAGAGGACTTGCTTCTCCCAGAGTCAAAACTTCACAGGTCTTGGCTTTTCTAGCAAATACAGATGATATGAATATCTTCATTGTACATTGTATATAGTACAGATAATCTGATCCCAAATACCAGCTGTCACTTCAAATAATGCTAACCTACCTGTGTAATCCATACATATTCATTCATTTCATCATATACTTCCTGAGAACAACATTTCTGATTTTACTGTGAATATTTATCCCATCTATCAATAAATATCTATCTACCACATCTACCCTCATAGGAGGTGTCTCTAATTAACTGTGTTGTTCATTACTACATCTGACACAACACATTATGAAACTATTGCTTTAGGTCTAAATGCAGAGTCATGAATCCTAATGCTATACAATATAACTGACAAACTAACTATATCTTAATAATTGAATCATTTTTCCACATTCTGTAATCACTCCAAGTCCAATAGTTTTGAATATCACATATTCTCACATTTCACATTACTTCTACATGATTGGATTACCTCATAATAATCAGATGAATGCTATATTTAGACAAATAACCTCAGCTGAGCACCATAATCTCTATAATTATTCCTGTATTCATACCCATTAGATAGTCCTTCCTTCTCATTGAAGGGTTTTGTTACACCCAATTAATTTGAATGTCTCCAATTGAAATCTTGTCTTTCCTGTTTCTTCAGAAACCATTTTTTGAGTAAAATTGAAATATTTACCAGCAACCTTTCCTTATCAAAATCATTCACCTCATCATTTTAACTCATTATTTCTCTTCTATTTTGAAATAAAATATCCCCTATAACTATTCTCTTGTGCCTGATCTCTGTTTCCTCCTTTCACAGTTAAACTGCCTGAGCACTTTCCCCTTTTCCTCACACTGCCTCAAGTGTTTGTTACTAACATCACTGACTTCCTCTTAAATAAATCATGTTACCCTCTTGAATTATCTCCCCATGAATAAATCTAGGGTATGTGCCTCAGTCTATAACTTGGAAATAAAGAATTGGACCTTTTAGGAAGTTTATTTTTCCTAGACTTCTATGATATCTCAGTTCCCTGAGTACTATTCATGCTATTCTAGTCACTCCTTCCTCTTATGTGCTGCATTGCACTCCTCAAACAATATTATTAGAACATCTCAAGACTCAAACATGGCCCTCTTTCTGTCCCATTTCTATACACTGTCATGGCAATCTCACACATTTATTCAATTGCTTCAATTTATCCCACTATTGGCTCTATTTATAGATAAAGGCACAAAAAATCAAACATAATTCAAGACATTATCTGCATCCCCCACTCCTGGAAATAGAAAAAATTCTTCTCAAGAAGTTACTCCCTGATTAACTTGCATGTCAACTGAGATAAATGTAATCAAGTTACGCCATTTTAATAAAATAATTTCCTTCAACTTCTGTACATTTCAGTTATGACTCTAAGGATTAACATTAAAGGATTTAAGGATTTAACATTAAATCACCACTCAGGACCACTCAAATACATTTAAGTCTAGCTAGCTATTACCTCAGCACTGACCACTATAATCATCCTTCATTTCCACTAAAATCCACTCAAATTCTTTCCCACATCATACTTGTGTTCGTGCTATTGCTGTTTAGTCTTTTCCTCAGAGATCCCTTCACTAACCCCCAACCTAAGATATCCTTTGCTTTCCTGTAGCCTTCCTTACAACTCTACTATTCTTTCAGTACACTTAA
The DNA here is from genome assembly GCA_029593785.1 of Cabassous unicinctus. Lineage (NCBI taxonomy): Eukaryota > Metazoa > Chordata > Mammalia > Cingulata > Chlamyphoridae > Cabassous > Cabassous unicinctus. The sequence continues at coordinate 16,771 of JAQZBX010009844.1, forward strand.
TGAATTTTTCATTATACATTTCTTTGTTCATTTGTCTGTCTCTTACTCATCTAGTTGCATAAAACTCATCCCTGAATGGTGATATTAGGTGAGATTCCCTTTTAAAATTACTAAAGAGCCATAAATCTAGAGAAATGTTATTTCCACAATAACTTAACCTGGCCTCATATGGCCTAGACTCAACTACTTGCAGTCAAATTAAATACATTCTGGTTTTTAAAAAATAATTTAAAAATAAATGAGGCCACTTCTGCCTGGTTAAAATTCTCTTCCTTACTTAGCAGAACCCAAAAAGACTGAGAAATCAAGGATACAACCTTAGTGAGTCTGCTTTCACTACACTCTGGGGTTCAGAACTTCTTTCTTTCTATAAAAAACACCATTTTGATGGTGAGCCCTTTTTTATGCAGTTGGTAATCTAATCAATCCAATAATCCAATGCTCTACTGGCCCAGTGTGCATCACCTTCTGGCACTAAGAAACAGCCAGTCTGGAGGCAATGTCAAGCCATTACCAGCTGGCAGAGCCACAGGAGTCCAAAGCAACAATGTAGTCCATCTACTTCAGGAGCAGGACCAAAAGATATAGCAAATACTTTTATTGTTTGAAGGGTCATAGTAACTGATCTAGCCAATAACTCAAATGGAGAGACACCATACATGGCACTGTGGGCCTAGTTTAGGTGCACAAGAGAGTCTGACCCCACTGAAGTCTATCACTTTTAATTTTTATACATTTTCTAAACAGTTTTCTTTCAATTTGTAACATATCAAATAAGCATAACTATTTTTAGTCCTTCACTTTTCACATTTACATCTTTACCATGATTATGTTAATCAACAGTTATTTTACTTCAGCAGTACAGGAAAAAAAAATGATTTGCTCAATTATTTTATGAAAACCTAAGATTCCCAAAGGAATCAATATTATCTTCTCCATACCGCCACCTTAGTATGCAGATTGAGGTGGCATCTGACAGGTTTCTCTGTTAAGAAGTTACCTTTTGTTATCAATAACAATTCAGATTTCTACTGAAAAATGGCTTCCTGGAATTAGCCATTTATATTGAAACACTTCGGTTTAGAAAATGTTTTACAAACTTCCCAAAACCAACCATAATCACAGAGATTAGTTAATTCACCTCTAAATAAGCTTATTAAATTAGAGTCAGCCACCAATGAAATTTACTTTATCCATTTAAGTCTAATTTACATCACTTACTCTGTTCTTTGTAAAGTAGTCATGGGGACATAGGCTAAGGAGTATACTATGAAGTGGGCATTGGGTATTCTATCACTTATAGTACTCATCATAGTCTCTCTGAATCACTTTTTTTTCATGAGTTTTACATTGATGTACCCAGCTGTGTGTGAGGCAACAAATGATTTCTTTTTGACAGAAAAGAGATGAACAAGGAAAAATTGACATCATGACAAACTATGGCCTCAACATGAAAGAAACCTGCAACAACTACTTTAAGACCTTAGGCAGTAACTGAGAGTGGCATATAAAACCTTAATTTTTTTATAAAGTACAAACTTTCTGAAGACTTTCAACTTTCCTCAATCCATAAGTTATAAAAAATTTCTTAGAGCCATAAAGAGCCATCAATATGTTAAACACAAAGTAGTCATTATTGGAACATCAGCTGTAAAATTACATATTCAATGTTTTATACAGTGCACTAGCTCCAGAGGTTGAAAGAAGAAATTAAATGAAATTTCAAACTACTTATTCTTGTCAAAAACCCAAGAAAACAAAGTTCATATTGATGCATATATATCATTATCTCCCCAAACCCCCAATGTCTCCAAATCACAGGTAATAAAAATCAAGACTAGATAAACCATTTTTAGAAGTTGACAAGTATTTGCACACACAGATTACTGCCATCTGGATCCTACTCAGGCAAGAGCAAACATAGAGACAGGAGCAGTGATAGCGTTGGAACAATGGGGTGTAAACTGCAGTCCCAATGCTTTACCCCAGTGGATCCCATTTGGCAGAAACAACTTTTTAATGACAGCTGACATTGTCTGCCAAGAATGCATAGGATAGCAGTCAATGACATCTTGTCCTGGGCACCACCAGGCCAGAGCTGTGCACATTTTTGCACTGCTTTTTTGTTTCAGAAATCTCATAGCAAAGGAGCCTCTGGACCTTCTGCTTCTGTTCTTCTTGGCAGTGCAACCTCCTTTCTTCTGCCACCACAAAGCTTGCCTCTGAGTGTTGTGCTAGTCTATGGACTCCCCAGATGGGGGGGTAAGCAGGAGTTGGGGTGGCCAGAAATGATATTCAAATATGTTTGTTTGGGGTTTGAATGTGAAAACTGGCCTCAATGACCTCAATGCCTCATGCTCTCCTTTAGAGTGCCTACACAAAGATCCCACTGAAAGTGGAGAGCCATCATGAGATCCCAAATCACCATCCTGGTTGAGGCCTTTGAGCAGAACTGATTCCCTGGCTTTATGACCAGAGAAAAACTGGCTAAACAAACTGGACTACCAGAAGCAAGAATTCAGGTAAGTTCAGACAAATCCCCAAATATATGTCTTCTCAAGCAAAATAAGCTACATAATTTCCAGGACTCTGCTTCCTTACCATCAATTCTAATGCACCCTGTGACTCTACGTCAGCTAATCAGCAGGTGTTCCCACAGCAGGTACTTTCGTCCCTGGCATTTGAGTCAACTCAGTCTCCCACAGCCAGAACAGTTGCATAAAGAGACAAGAAGTATTTCTTTACCTCAGCATCCCATCACACTGTAGTCCCTGCAGCAAATGATTTATTGGACATTATTCCATTTGATCTAAAACACTGACATCATTATTTTCCACTAGGGGTACATTTTTATTTCTTCCTTGTTCACTTTTATAATGCTTTTCCCATGGGGTATAACATAGTTCTCTCAAGCTTCTCAGCCACAATTGGAGAAAAGTCAGATTAGCTTCATTTTGCAAAACAATGGTCCATCCAGAAGCAGTCAGTGTGGGACAGAGCTTCTGACTCTCTCAAGAGCCAACTCCACTTGAGGTGCTTTGGAGAGCAATTCTCTCCTGACAAGCTAGAATTTCCATGAATTTCTTACTCCTGTGACCTCATTACCATATATTATTACTAATGCTGGGTGCTCAGTTATAATAAAGAATAACAGGACCCTGACACCACCCCCTACTACAACCACTGTCATACCCAGAGCCTTAGCTCTATCACATCCTGCTGGCCAGGGCTCTTTCTGAGGTGAAGCTACAGTTGAGAGCAAGGCTCTGACTGCTTATCAGTCCCCTTGCAGTCTTCTGGTGATCTGGGTTCAGCTGTGAAGTCCAAAGAACCACTGTGATGAGAAGGTCCAGACTTGAAGAAATCCATGCTTCCCTGTACACCAGATATCCTCAAGGACCCCTTTGCAATACTCTAACTACTGCTGTGTTCTGTGTGCAGTAGGGAGGAATTGTTCAGCAGTCAGGTTCTGGGTAGAGAGTTCAGCTGCCATTGTGCAGAGGATTTGCAGGGACAGAAGAGTTGCACTGCCAGAGGCCAGGTCCCTCCAGCTCTTCTGAGTTCCCCAACCTGGGTCACGAAACGAGAGGAAGTGGGGTCTCAACATCATAGTCAACACCATGAATGGGGAAATTCCCAAGCCCATTAACACCAAAGTGTTTTCTAACCATCCAAACCAATTGGCCATGTGGTCACCATGGCTTTCTTGGCCAGACCCTTCAATCCCTCTTTCTTCTGCAGCCACTCTGTCCAGACCTGTGATTTCTGGGGCACAAGCCTACAATTTCTCACCCATGGACAGGGAATTACCTGCCTCCTCAGAGAAACTATAAATAGGTACAAACTTATTTATGTCAGCATGAAAGGGTTGGGTACAGGAAGCTGTAAGACCAGTAGAGAGAGATATCAATATAGGCCCACACTTATTGTAAGTGTTTTGGGAAATATAGAGAAACTTACAGATATCTATGTCTAAATATTTCAATCAGCAAGTATCATGAAAGGATGGCTAAAGTAGATCATTGCAATGACCTGCGTGTTTGAAACATGTCATATGACTATGGATAGCAGGATCACTAAACTCAGGCTCTACATTGCTATCTCTGATTGGCAAGCAAAAGAAAAATAACATGAAATATCATATTATCAATGGTATCATTGTATATATCAGATTCACTTCAGCTGCATATGTGCCAGCACTGTTCAGGGGTGTCTCTGAATTTTTCTGCTTGTGTGTGTGTGCATGAGTGTTTATGCCTTAGAGTTCTGTGCACAAGAGTGTTGGGTGCGTGTGTGTGTGTGCACATGCTAATGGGTGTATGTGTTTGTTTCAAAAGCCTGCAGAATGCACCAACCACTGCTTGCTGTAATCTGACTATCTAAAATGGCATTGGAATAGACTTGCCCATCTGATTTGGAACTATCATCATACTGGAACATGTTCACAATAGGCACCCAGGGAATCCTGGGAAAGGCTGCACTATATGCCTGTCAGTAATATAACTTTGTAGCTTGGGTACCTCTGGAGATATACCAATGAACTAGAACTCTGTTTTGAACTCCTTGTCACAAGTATATGTGGAAAGAAGGTACAGCAAATAAATGAATGATTTGCATGGTTGAGGTGACAGAATGCCAGTGGATGAAATTACACAACATATTGGTATTTGTTGCAATAGCTGCCAGTTGCCTATTCCAAGCCTCAGGGCTAGGTTAAAACTCTTATTTGTCAACTCCTATGACCAGGAAATATGGCACTTCCTCCTTTATGCATATAGCTCATATACAATGTGACTTCCAATCGTGTCGGTAGGGAATGCAGTGCAGGTATATCCTGTAAGTCCTGTTCCCCCCGACTGGCTTCCATGAGAGATCCTGAATTATTCAAAATGCTGAGGACCTGATGATGGGTGGGTGGAGGTGATGGTTTTCCAACAAATGCTTTCATTCCATCAGGATTTGGCCCATGTATCCACTGTGTCATAATCATAGTTTGCCCAGAGGTAATATGGAGCTTGGAAACCATCTTTTGTCCAATGAAGTCAATAGAAAGCACCACAGCAGCCCATGGATCAGTGTGAAATCCTCTGCCTGGCTTTTGGATTCATTGAATCTTCACTCTGGTTCCAGGGAATTTCTCTGAGCACAAGGTTTACTTCCTCATGGTTTAGCACCAAAGCAAGAGCAGTCTGGTCTAAGTTTTGGGAATGACCTCTTCCACCTCCTACAGCATAAGCGCCATTTCACTTCATAGTATGTCAAGCAGAGCCTGAAATTCTTCATCTCTGAGGGGTGGATCAGCTGGCTCAGGGTCCTGCTCCATGGGATCCAGATGAAGGAAATGTTCTGCCTTTGCCTGAAATTCTGGGCTCGACAGCCCTTGATCTAAAAGGCAAGATGCCTCCAGATCTTGCTGGTTTTCTTGGGCAGGCAGATGTGATGGCGCCTCAGCTGATTCTGCCTAGTGTAGGCACAGCTGTGTCTCAATGTGCCCAGGTAGCTTAAGCATCCCCTCGGGAGGGTCGCATTCTGCAATCACTGCCTGGAGCTCCTTGCCATACCACTGCATGGAATGAGATGTGTCTGGCTGGCCCACATCCTGCAATTGTTGCTTTTCCCTCTCAGGTTGAGTTGGAGGATTGCCTTTGAACTACACAATGGCTATTTCAGTGGGATTGACTTGCTCAGCAGCCAGGTTCTAGAGAGCTCAGCTGCCATTGTGCAGAGGCTTTGTGGGGAAAGGGAAGTTACACTGACCGAGGCCAGGGGCCCACGGCTCCTCTCAGCTCCCCAGTCTGTGTCTCCAAACCATTGGAACTGGTGTCTCAACATCATGCTCAGCCCCCAGATTTGCCATGCATGGGGAAAGTCCCAAGCCCATTAGCACCAGTGTGTTTTCTAACCAGCCACACCTGTGGTCATGTGGTCAATACGGCTTTCTTGGCCAGGCACTTCAATCCCCCTTTCTTCTGCAACCACTCTGTCCAGACCTGTGATGTCTGGGGCACATGCCCACCAATTCTCTCGCGGGGACAGGACATTACTTGCCTCCCTAGAGAACCTACAAATAGGAGCAACTCTATTGAATTTGGCATGGAAAGGGGTAGGGACAGGAAGTTGTATGGCTCATGTAGAGAGATATTAATATAAGTCCACTCATACTGTAAGTGTTTTGAAAGATACAGACACCTAACTGATGTCTATGTCTATTTATTTCATTGGGCAGTATCATGAATGAATGGCTAAAGTAGATCATTGCATCAAGCTGCCTGTTAGAAGCATGATCATGTGACTATGGATAGAAAGATCGCTGAACTTGGACTCTACATTGCTATCTCTGATTGACAAGCAAAAGAATAACAGCATATCATATCAATGGTGTCATTGTATATATCAGATTCCTTTCAGCTGATGTGTGCCAGCAGTGTTTGGGTATGTCCCTGAGTTTCTCTGCATGTGTATGTGTGTGCATGAGTGTTTATGCCTCTGAACTCCACACCTGAGTGTGTTGTGTGTGTGTGTGTGTGTGTGCGCGCGCTGATGGGTGTATGTGTTTGTTTCTACAGTCTGCAGAATGCACCAACCTCTGCTTGCTGTAATTTGACTATCTAAAATGGCTTTGGAATAGTCTTGTACTCCTGATTTGGATCCTACACCCTAGTGGAACATGTTAACAATAGGGACCCAAGGAAGCTTGGGAGGGGCTCTGCTGTACACCTGTTGGTAATATAACTTTATAGCCCGGGTATCTCTGGAGCTCTACCAATGAACTAGAGATCTGTTTCAAGCTCCTTGTCACAAGTATATGTGGAAAGAAGGTAACACAAATTACTGAATGATTTGTATGGGTGAGGGGACAGAATGCCAGTGGATGGAATTATACAACATAGAAACATTTCTGTTTAGACATGTTTATTGTACCAATGTAAACACACATATGCTGTGATGAACCACAAGTTGAGCATAGGACTTCACGACAAGAAAGAAGGAGCCCCAATTTCATGATGATTCCCAAGAGATGAACAATGCACATGTCCTTTGTTTATGATAATATGAATGTTTATGCCTAGATATATGGGTAATTATATCTGAAGTTTCTCAAATAAGAAAAGTAGTAATTTTGATAGGTATCCTCCGGTGGGTGCATGCAGTTGCAAGTCAATCTTTCCCTGGAGTTTGTTGGTATTTTGCCTGATGCAATGATGAAGAAAATATTCATGCTTGATGATGCTGAGCTGTTAGGGCTGTGACCCCTTCATTCATCCCATTATTGGTAGATGTTGCAATAACTGCCAGTTGCCTATTCCAACCCAAGGGCTAAATGCTGAGGACCTGATGATGGCTGGGAGGAGGCAATGGTTTTCCTACAAATGCTTTCATTCCATCAGGATTTGGCCCATGAGTCTGGTCTCTCTTATCCACAGTGTGCCCAGAGGTAATATGGAGCTTGGAAACCATCTTTTCCTCAGTGAAGTCAATAGAGGGCACCACTGCAGCCCATGGATAAGAGTGAAAACCTCTGCTTGGCTTTTGGTTTCATTGATCCTTGACTCTGGTTCCAGGGAATTTCTCTGAGCATGAAGTTTACTTCCCCATGGTTTAGCACCAAAGCAAGAGCAGTCTGGTGTAAGGTTTGGGGAATGACCTCTTCCACCTTCTGCACCTTCCCAGTTTTCTTCATAGCATGTTGAGCAGAGTCTGAAATTTTTCACCACTGATGGTGGTTCAGCTGGCTCAGGGTCCTGCTCCAAGGGATATGGATGAAGGAAATGTTGTGCCTTTGCCTGAAATTCTGTGCTTGATAGCCCTTGATCTAAAAGGCAAGATGCCTTCAGATCTTGCTGGTGCTCTTGGGAAGGCAGGTGCAATGGCTCCTCACCTGCTTCTTCCTGCTGCAGGTGCAACTGTGTCTCATTGTGCCCAGGCAGCTTAAGCCTCCCTTCAGGAGGGTCACATTCTGCAATCACTTCCTGGACCTCCTCACCATACCACTTCATGTAATGAGATGTGTCTGGTTGGCCCACATCTTCCAATTGTTGCTTTTCCGTCTCAGGTTGAGTTGGAGGATTGCCTTTGAACTGTACAATGGCTATTTCAGTGGTTTTGGAGAGATCCTGAACTTTTTGTGGGAATGCGGGCAGGGAAGGTGTCTGAGTATCTGAGAACCCTTTTCCCAGTGGTGGTTCTAATGGCAAGTGAGTCATAAACATCTGTGGGGGAAGAACTCTGTCTCCTCTCTGCAAAATCTGGGAGGGCTGGACTGCCAGGACCATGGGTGAGGGTCTCAGGCAGCTTGCAAATGGATCCCAAGTTAGATAAGGTGTGACAGGGGAAAGAGGAGTGGGTGTAAGTCTTGATTCCCACCGGAAATATTTCAAGGAGGAGATGATGGGAACTGTTGGGGTCAATGCATGAGGGGCTTTGCTCCTGCTCTGTGGTCAGGTGGGGCCTCTGATTTGGGGCATCTGTGAAGGAATTCATGCATCCTTTGTTTTTCTTCTTTGGGTATCAAACTCTCCAGTTCTGAAACCATACCTAATTGTGGAAAAGAGAGACAGGGGCTCAGGGGTCCTCACAGAAAACAACTCCATTCCTCGTGAACTTTCTGCCAAGCAAATCGGCTATTTCTAATGAGCCCAAGCTTGGGCTAGAACTCTAGGCCTTTGAGGCTCTGCCAAGCAATTCCCTTTAACACTATTCACCGGGGAACCTGGGCCTTCATATGACACACAGTTTGCCTGGTAAGACATATATTTGGGGATTTGCCTGAACTTACCTGAATTCTTCCTTCTGGAAGTTTAGTTTGCTTAGCCATTTCTTATCGGGTCCTAAAACCAGGGAGTTGATTCTGCTCAAAGGCCTCAACCAGGATGGTGATTTGGGATCTCATGATGACTGTCCACTTACAGCAGGGTTCTTTGGGTAAATACTCTAAAGGAGAACACAGAAGCAACAATGACATTGAAACCAGTTTTCACATTCAAACTCCAAACACACATATTTGAATATCATTTCTGACCACCTCAACTCTTGCTGAGCCCCCCATCCGGGGAGTCCGTAGACCAGTCAAACCCTCAGAGGCACCCCTCATGGTCACAGAAAAGAGGAGCTTGCACTGCCAAGCAGCAGTAGGAGCAGAAGGTCCAAAAGCACCTTTGCTACAAGAGTGCCTGAAACAACCAAAGAGTGTGAAAATGTGAACACCTCAGGTCTGGTGATGCCCAGGATAAGATGTCATTGGTTGCTGTCCTATGCGTTCTTCACAGACAATGTCGACTGAGAGTAAAAGGTTATTTCTGCCCAATGGGATCCACTGGGAAAAAACATTGGGACTGCAGTGTACTCACCATGGTTCCACCACTGTCGCTGCTCCTGCTGCTTTATCTTCTTTTGTCCTGAGCAGGATCCAGATGGTAGTGAGCTCTTCTTTAAGCACCTTGATCTGTGTTTCTGGAATCAAATCTAAAGGGCCAAGGAAGACACAAGTGTCAGCAACACAGTCTATCCTATCACAAACAACAGTTCTGATGAAGTAAAACAACTTGAGTGGTACATCCGACCCTGATGGAAAAATCCTTAGGACAAATGTTATTATGCTTGCAAGAAGGCATGATGGCAAAATATTAACCTAGAATTCAGAAAACCACATAATCTACCCTCAATCCCTCTTAGTGTCTGATTTTTGCACATGCTCAGGATACCCAAGGTCATTTCCCCCTGTGGGAAGAGACTCTGCTTGGTCTCCCAAGCCAGTGCATTCAACCTCCCGCCTCTCTCTCTGTAATTCACTCCTCCCCATCTTGCCATGTCTCTTATTTTCCTTTGTCTTCTCCTCACAAGTGGTAAGGTTGCTGCCAAACAGAATGCCTGTGGACGTGATCTCTGATAAGTATACCCTTGAAACTGGGACTTAAGATTGCCCAGTTCAAACTGATGACCAGGTCTTTATTCATGTTTCTGTCTTAGTTAGTTGACCACAGATTGGAAAATCAATAGGGAGACTCCCAGGGACTCAGAAGCCTAGTGTTGAAATGCCTGCCAGAAACCTAACCAAGTGGATGCTGTGCTTGGTTCCTCACTACTCGAGTCAGATTAAGAAGGTTCTTTCCATTCACTACTGAGTGTTTTACTTGGAAAACTGGATACCTATGAAAAGACTTACATTCTAAAGGACAACCTATATCTTCTAACCTGTGCTTCACACACAGGTATTGGGCTAAAATGTTATGCCTCTTCTCTCATTCAGTTATCTGAAATAATTTCAGGCAAGAATTCTAAAACACTGGTGGAAATTGGAAACTGACATGTCAATTAGTCAACACTGCTGTCAAGCCAGCCTCCTCCAACAGGACAGTGCTTCCTTACCATCAATTCAAACGCACCCGGAACTTTAGGCCAGCCAATCAGCAGGTGTTGCCACAGCAGGTGCTTTCATCCACAGCATTTGAATCCACCCTGTCTCCCACAGCCAGAACTGTTGCCTAAAGAGACAAGAAATAGTTCTTTATCTAAGCATGCCCTCACACCATGGTCCCTGTGGCCAATGGCTCATTGGACATTATGCCATTTGATCTAAAATGTTAACATCCTCGCTTTCCACTAAGCGGACATTTCTATTTCTTCCTTGTCCACCTTTACATTGCTTCTCCCATGGGATGTAATACAGTTCTCTCCAGCTTCTCAACTAAAATTGGAGAAAAGTCAGATTAGCTTCATTTTGCACAATGACTATCCATTTAGAAGCAGTCAGTGCAGGACAGAGCCTACGACTCTCCCAAGAGGCAACCCCACTTGAAGCACTGCTTGATAATATGGAATTTCCATGAATTTCTCACCTGTGAGTCATCATTACAATATATTATTCTTAATGTTGGATGCTCATTTCTTTTAGTGAAAGACACCATGCCACTCATACAGTGATTCAGGTTTTAAACACTCCAGACTGTCATCATAAGGCTCACTCACACCAATCAGGAGAAGGCACCATAGCCTTCTAAGACTGAGAATTCCAGGTAAATGCTTAGCCCAGCTTTCCCCAAAACTTTGAATCTGAGAATGCATGAAGTAGAGACCAATGTTTACCTGAATTTGATCCTCCAGAATGCCGATGTCTTTGGCCAGCTCTTCCCTGGAAGCTAGACCAGGGTAAGGGTTCTGCTCAATACATGTCTGCAGTGTAGCCTTTTGACTGATATTCATTGGGACTCTCCTCTGAGTCTGCCTGATGAAGAGAAAAGTGTGAAAGGAGTTGGAAGTTTTAAGTATGGATGAAAACATGGGCTGAGAGCAAGTGTAGCTCCTTTAGTCTGAGTTGAGGGTTTCCAAATGTGACAACTACTCACTATTTTTCCATGAGGCATCCTCCTCAAGCCATGTAAATCTGGACACTAGGAGGGATAGATGTACATAGAAGAAAGTATGCTGAGCAATGATATTGGGATCCTATGCAGAAATTCACAGATAACATGCAAAATTCAAAAGAAACCCAAGAGGAGGCCAGAGAAAGAAGGAAATGAAAGGAAAAGAAAAAGCAGAAAGTTTTAAATGAAGAAAACCCAAAGAACTTGGTGCTGAATGATAAATAGTAGGCTTCCCTAAACTTGCTGTGGAACACATGAGCTTTTTCCAGGTATGTTTTCTTCCACCCAATGGACTCACCTGAAAACTTTCCCTAGAGGAGGCACTCATGGGAATAATGGCTGCCCTGTTCACTTTTACATTCCAGCATCCAATTTACACTTCCCAACAATCTCCCGACCTAAGTATGAAAGGAAAGCAGCCCCATCCACAAAGTTTCTGTGCCTTCCCCATTGCAATGTAAACTCTCCTAAACTCTGGACAATAAGCAAGGCCCTTGGTCTGAACGAAGTACAAAATACTTTTGGAAAATTAGCACCCATGTGTTGGTCAGATCCATATTGGGCAGAGTCATCCAGATCCAAGGGAGAGGAGGTCCCAACTGAGCAGTTCCGAGAAAGCCAGGCCTTATGAATACTTAGGATGTCTGCCCACGTCAGAAATGCCTGTCTGATTGGTTCTCCATAAAGCATTTTTGACCAATCAGGAATCAAATTAATAGGGAATACCGATAGCACTGCACAGTGGGGCACCCCTCAGAATTCTTTTCCACTGAAACCTGTGCTCCTTAGTTTATAAAGAGAAAAACATTTTGTTCTCTGTTCTCATGCACTCTTCCATCTTTTGTTTTTTTAAGCACCAATCTCCCTATGATTTAAAATGTGTAGAGTCTCATGTAGCCCGGTACTTTCCACTTTCCCTCTCCTTCTGCTGGCACATAAATCTCATCATTGGGAAATGGATTCTTTCACCATGATGAAAAAATGCAAAATAAAAATAGCAGAATTGGTTAGGAGCAGCAAGTCTGTGTGATGTAAAATTTTAGCAATGCTAGAGAGTTGGCAATATGATTCATACCCCATGCAAATTTTGTAAAATGATGTGAACCAAGAAAACCTGAAAAGCACCGAATGGGACAGAATCTCTCCTTACTAGATGGAAGTGAAGAGAACATCATGAAGACAATTTGTTTCTTGTTGGGGCCATGCAATAATTATGGAGAAAGCCCTAATGTGATCCCCACTGGGAATGCCCATCACCAACACCCCACCTTCTCCCCCATTCTTACAGGATCCCCAACTCCACCCCCCATTCCAACCACAGCCACACCAAGAGCCCTAGTCAAATTAAATCCTGCTTTGGGGCCCTAAAGGCAAAATGCCCACTTGCAGCTTCCTGGCCTTTTTCCTAACTTGCGATCAGTCAGCAGGAGGCATCTGGGAGATAAGGATTCCAGAGCAGGAACTATTCTGCAGGGCTAAGGTGCTCATCCTTGTCAATTCAGGGATCACTCTGAGGCAAGGTGAGAGTTCAGAGCAAGGTCTGGTCTGATTGTTCATCCCTGCTTCTGGTGGTCTGGGTGTAGCTGTGATGTTAGAAAAATTGCAGTGATGAGAAAGTCTAGACTGGATGAAGAAATCTGTTGTTCCCTGAATGCCCTCAGGACCCCTTGCTCTACTCTACCCAGTGATGTGTTCTGAGTGCAGCAAGAATGACTTACTCAGCAGCCAGGTTCTAGGTAGAGAACTCACCTGGCATTGTGCAGAGGCTTTGTGGGGAAAAGGGAGTTGCACTGTCAGAGGCCAGGATCCTGAGGCTCCTCTCAGCTCCCCAGTATGGGTCTCCAAACCAGTGGAATTCAGGTCTCAACATCATGCTCAGCCCCCAGATGTGCCATGCATGGGGAAATTCCCAAGCTCATTAATACCAGAGTGTTTTCTAACCAGCCACACTTGTGGCCATGTGGTCAACATGGCTTTCTTGGCCAGGCACTTCAATCCCCCTTTCTTCTGCAGCCACTCTGTCCAAACCTGTGGTTTCCCTGCCATATACAGGGCATTACACGCCTTTCCCGAGAACCTACAAATAGGTGCAACCCTATTGAATTTGGCATGGAACAGGGTGGAGACAGGAAGGTGTAAGGCCCATAAAGAGACATATTCATTAAAGGCCCACACATACTGTAAGTGTTTTGGAAGATATAGAAACACTTACAGATGTCTATGTCTATTTTTTTAAATCCACCTTAAACTACACCCCCCAATTTTTACTGTTTTGTTTCCATTCATTGGGCAATTCTTTATATTTTCCTGACCTCTCCTCTCATCCTTCTCCTCCTGTCTTCATTGGGATTCGATCCTGGGAACCTCCGATGTGGGAAAGAGGCATTCTGCCACACACACCACCTCATTTCCTGGTTTCTCTTTGCATCTCCTCTTGGCTCTCCCCTGCATCTCTCTCCTGTTACATCATCATCTTGCTGTTTGGTTTTGGGGGGCCAGATGGCTCACTCACTTATGGGCCCTGGGGCTTTCCCACTCATGGTGCCTGATGGTATGCTGATGAACTTTCTATATTTTTCTTTGCTTTACCTGGAGGTCCCAGGGTTTGAACCCAGGTCCCTCCATATGGGAAACAGATGACTAACCATTTGAGCCAAATCCACCCCTTATGTCTGTTTATTTCAGTGGGCCCATGTATTAGTCAGGGATCTCCTGGGAAACAGAATCAACAGAAGATATCTTTCAATAATATGAGATTTTTATAAGGGTCTCTCACATGACCATGGGATGCACAAGCAGGCTGCAAGCCAGGGGCGCAGATGAAAGTCCGATGAAAGGTCTTTGATGAGTTTCTGGGAGAAGTTGGCTCTCCAAATATGAGCTGGGAAATTCTCTCTGAATGTTGAAATCATTTCCCCTTTTAAGGCATTCAAATTATTGGATAAAAACATCACCCATTGCTGATGCAATCTCCCTGATTGATGCAGATGTAGTCAGCCATCCATGCGGTAAACTCACTGGTGACCAAAGTCCATAAATGTTCTTTTATTACAATTAGCCCAGAGCTTGCTGTACCTAACACCTGGACACAATTACCTGGTTGAGTTGACACATTAGCCTAACCATCACAGTCCACCACTTGTCAACTCGGCAACCATACACATTACCCTAAACCTTACTTAGTCTCTAAGTAAAAACAATAACAGACAAGCATACATATATATTTCTGCCTAACAATGTTCAACTCCCCTGCATACAACCAGAAATGCATTAATTCCCCACAGAATAAGGTGCAAGTCCTTGTGTAATATTCACTATTAAACTTGACATCCTTAAATATTATGCTGTGAAATTAATACAACATTTCATATGATAGGGGAAAAGGTTGGGGAAGAAAACAAGAAATTCATTTTGTGTATATATATAATCATACTCATAATGAAACAAGGAAGAAGGGTTCATGACTATTACAGTCCTCATTTCTGTAACTGTTCACATGGTTGAAGTTCATATTTATAACTATCTTTTTCACTTCCCATTCCATGTTCCCATTACCTTTAGCAAGCACTTCAGCTGGCCATGGTTCTTTGCCTGCTGAGGTGACCCAAACTTTCATTCCTGAAGATTCTGGGCCATTGTTAGTCCTGCTTGAATTGATTTGTTGTAATTTTCCAATAACTTTAATCACAGGGCATGGAAGTACTAGGAGACACCCTAAAGGATCTCCTGCATTCCAGTCAAACTCTTCTTTATCCCCATTATGTAGATGTAGTCCTATTTCCCCTTGATAGTCAGGATCAATCACCCCAGCCAGTACAGTAATTCCCTTCCTTGCCTGCTGGTTCACAGGTAAGAGGAGCCCAAAGTGGCCAGGTGGCAGTCTTAACTTCCAGTTCAATGGAATCATTGTTCTGTTCCCTGGTCGCAGCACCCCTCCTTTTGGGACTAAAACCTGTAGATCAGCAGAGCTTAAGGTTGCAGGGACAGGAAGCAAAAATTTTCCTCGTGGGTCACTAGAGGTAATAGTGAGTGGTGCCACTCCCATTTCCACCCCTTGATTCCGGGAGCCATGAATCCTGGTTATGGGTGAAACCGAACCATAGAGTGGATGCTGATTCAGAGCATACACAGCCTCCTGGAAAACATTGCCCCAACTCTGCAAGGTATTGCCACCTAGTTGGTACCATAATTGAGTCTTCAAAAGGTCATTCCACTGTTCTATTAATCCAGCTGCTTCAGGGTGATGGGTAACATGGTAAGATCAGTGAATTCCATGGGCATGTGCCCATTCTGGCACATCATTTGCTGTAAAATGGGTTCCTTGATCAGAAGCAATGCTGTGTGGAATGCCATGGTGGTAGATAAGACATTCAGTAAGTCCAAGGATGGTAGTTTTGGAAGAAGCACTACATGCCAGAAATGCAAACCCATAGCCATAGTATGTGTCTATTTCAGTTAAAACAAATCACTGCCTCTTCCACGGTATAAGTGGTCCAATGTAGTGAACCTGTCACGAGGTAGCAGGCTGGTCACCTCGAGGAATGGTGCCATATCAGGGGCTGAGTGTGGGTCTCTGCAGCTGCCAGATTGGGCATTCAGCAGTGGCTATAGCCAAGTCAGCCTTGGTGAGGGGGAGTCCATCTTGCTGAACCCATGCATAGCCTCCATCCCTACCTCCATTGCCACTTTGTTCAAGAGCCCATTGGGCAATGACAGGAGTGACTGGGGAAAGAGGCTGAGCATTAGCCACAGAGTGGGTCATCTTATCCACTTAATTATTAAATTCTTCCTCTGCTGAAGACACCCCCTGGTGAGCATTCACGTGGGACACAAATATGTTCATGTTTTCTGCCAACTCAGAAAGATCTATCCACATAGCTCTTCCCCAGACCTCCTTGTCACCAATATTCCAATCATGTTCCTTTCAAGTCCCTGACCATCCAGCCAAACCATTTACAACAGCCCATGAATCAGTGTACAAATGCACCTCTGGCCATTTCTTCTTCCAAGCAAAATGAACAACGAGATGCACTGCTCGAAGTTCTGCCCACTGGGAGGATTTGCCCTCACTACTATCCTTCAAGGATGTCCCAGAAAAGGGCTGCAGTGCCGCAGTTGTCCACTTTTGGGTGGTACCTGCATATCATGCAGAACCATCTATAAACCACGCCTGAGTTTTCTCATCCTCAGTCAACTGATTGTAAAGGACTC
The DNA here is from genome assembly GCA_029593785.1 of Cabassous unicinctus. Lineage (NCBI taxonomy): Eukaryota > Metazoa > Chordata > Mammalia > Cingulata > Chlamyphoridae > Cabassous > Cabassous unicinctus. The sequence continues at coordinate 33,342 of JAQZBX010009844.1, forward strand.
CCCAAGAGCCCAAAGCTGTAGGCTTGGAACAAGAAGGTAACATGGCAGGGGTGGTGACCATGGGCATTTGGACTACTTCCTCATGTAACTTATTTGTGCCCTCAGGACCTGCTTGAGCCCTGTCTCATATATACCACTTCCACTTTATTATGGAGTGCTGCTGTGCACACACAACTTTATGGTTTGGTGGGTCAGACAATACCCAGCTCATAATAGGCAGCTCAGCTCTCATGGTAACTTGATGGCCCATGGTTAAGCATTCAATCTCTACTAAGGCCCAGTAGCAGGCCAAGAGCTGCTTCTCAAAAGGGGAGCAGTTATCTGCAGAAGATGGCAAGGCTTTGCTCCAAAATCATATGGGTCTGCATTGTGATTCCCCTATAGGGGCCTGCCAAAGTCTCCAGACAGCATCTCTATTTGCCACTGAAAATTCCAGCACCATTGTATCTGCTGGGTCATTTGGCACAAGTGGTAGTGCATCTTGGACCTGTCACAGGGCCTCCTCTTGTTCTGGCCCCAATCAAAGCTAGCAGCTTTTTTGGACACTCTGTAAATGGGCCAGAGGAGCACACCCAAATGAGGAATTTGTTGTCTCCAAAATCCAAAGAGGCCAACTAAGTGTTCTGCCTCTTTTTGGTCAAGGAGGGGCCAGGTGTAACAGCTTATCCTTTACTTTATAAGGGCTATCTCAA
>JAQZBX010009844.1:34133-45414 GCA_029593785.1 Cabassous unicinctus
CAATATTATGACATAGGGCTGGAGAGTTGATATATCCCTGAGGCAGGACAGTGAAGGTACACTGCTGGCCTTTCCAGCTGAAAGCAAACTGTTTCTGGTGGTCCTTAGTAATGGCAATTCAGAAAAAAGCATTTGCCAGATCAACAGCTGCATACCAGGTACCAGGGGAAGTGTTGATTTGCTCAAGCAGTGATACCACATCTGGGACAGCAGCTGCAATTGGTGTCACCACCTGGTTAAGTTTACAATAATCTGTCATCCTCCAAGATCCATCTGTTTTCTACACAGGCCAAACAGGAGAGTTGAATGGGGATGTGGTGGAAATCACCACCCCTGCATCCTTCAAATCCTTGATGGTGGCACTAATCTCTGCAATCCCTCCAGGAATCTGATATTGCCTTTGATTTACTATTTTGCTAGTCAGGGGCAGTTCTAGAGGTTCCACTTGGCCTTTCCAACCATAATAGCCCTCACTCCACAAGTCAGGGATCCAATGTGGGGATTATGCCAGTTACTGAGTATATCTATTCCAATTAGGCATTCTGGAACTGGGGAAATAACCACAGAATGGTTCCAGGGACCCACTGGACCCATTGTGAGATGGACCTGAGCTAAAACTCCATCAATCACCTGACCTCCATAAGCCCCTATTCTGACTGGTGGACCACAGTGACATTTTGGGTCTCCTGGAATTAATGTGACTTCTGAGCCAGTGTCTAATAATCCCTGAAATGTCTGATCATTTCCTTTTCCCCAATGCACAGTTACTCTGGCAAAAGGCCATAGGTCTCCCTGAGAAAAGGCGGGAAGAAGATTAACAGTATAAATTTTTGGCAGTTTAACATGATCCTTCCCCAAGGGGACCTGGCCTTCTCCTCATTCAAGGGGCTCTGGGTCTGTAAACTGTCTCAAGTCTGGGAATTGATTAAAGGTCTGTGAATCTGCATCTGTAATTTGAGTTAGGGTTTTGTTCACTCAACCTAGAACTCTTCTGCTTATACAGATCCAGAAGAAATTTAGTAGACTGCCCATGCATTTCACTTCTAGCATGATCTATTAGCCATTGCCATAATTCCATGCAACTCAGACTATTCCATGTGCTTCTTTGATTCCACCTTTCTTTGCGATAGCCACACCCACCTTGCCTTTGGCGATTAACTATCAATACTTGACAGGACAGAGATCTGATCATCCCCATAATGTTTAAGGATTCCAATTCCATTACAGTACTCCCTACAGTAATATCTGGACTGCAGAGAAGAGCAACCACAGAGCTCTTCAGAGAAAATCGAGTTAGTCTTACAAATTTATTGCTCCCAGTCCTGGTTAAAGGTGTGTCCTCTGGACATTCCTGGGGTGGGTGGGCAGGTCTCAAATGGTAAATCCATTCTAGCATTCCAATCTCTCTAAGCCTTTGAATCCCCTCATCTACTATATACCAGGGCAAATTGAGCATCTCAACACCAGACATGCTAGGCCATTGTTTGGTCCATGTTTCAGTCAGCCACCAAAACAAACTGTTAGAGCCCTTTCTAACCCCTTGAGCTACAACGTTGAATCCAGAATTTCTGCTTAGTGGGCCCATATCAATAAATTCAGCCTGATCCAACTTTATATTCCTTCCACCATTATCTCATACCCTTAGTATCCATTCCCACACATATTCCCCTGATTTCTGTCTATATAAGTTGGAAATCTCATGCAGTTCTTTCAGAGTATAGTGTACTTCCTCATGGGTCACACTTTGTATTTCACCTTTGGTGGCTTGTTGTGATTTTAGTCTAGTAATAGGTCTGGAAGACAAGAGGGGTGCTGGGGGTGGGTAAGGAGAAAGATTAGAGATGTCTTGCAGGCTACTCACCTCAGGGCATTCCTTTGCATTTTCTTCTGGTGAGACAGGATTAATGTCTTCAGGTAGGGGTTGGAAGGCAAATTCCTCAGGATGGACTGGAGATTGGGCAGTGCATGCTGGAGTTAGGCTGGTACCTGCCTCAGGGCTGGGAGGAGGTCCAGATTCCATGGGGCAGACTGGAGGCTGGATGGTACAAGGAAACATCCAAAGAAGCATACAGAGAAACTCATCAAAGACCTTTCATCAGACTTTCATCACAGACCCTGGCTTGCAGCATGCTTGTGCATCCCCATGGTCACATGAGAGACTCTTATAAAATCTCATATTATGAACAGATATCTCCTCTTGATTCTGTTTCCCAAGAGAACACATTAGCCTAACCATCACAGCCAGTATCATGAATGAATGAAGTAGATCATTGCATTGACCTACATGTTTGAAGCACGGTCATATGACAATGGATATCAGGATCACTGAACTCAGGCTCTACATTGCTATCTGTAATTGGCAAGAAAATAAAAAACAACATGAGATGTCATGTTATCAAAGGTGTCATTGTATATATCAGATTCTCTTCAGCTGCATATGTCCAGGCAGTGTTTGGGTGTTTCCCTGGGTTTCTTTGCATGTGTGTGTGTCCATGAGTGTCTATATCTCTGAGGTCTGTACATGAGTGGTGTGTGTGTGTGTGTGTGTGTGTGTGCAAGCCGATGCATGCATATGTTTGCTCCAATAGGCTGCAAAATGCACCAACATGATTGGTGTAATCTGACAGTCTAAAATGGCATTGGAATAGCCTTGGTTTTCTGATTTGGAACCTTCATCCTAGTAGAACCTCTTCACAATAGGCACCTAGGGAAGCCTGGGAGGGGCTCATCTGGGAGGGGCTCACCTCTTGGTAACTTTGTTCTCCTGATATCTCTGGACCTATAACTATGAACTAGAGCTCTGTTTCAAGTTCCTTGTCACAAGTATATGTGGGAATAAGTTAAAGCATATCATTGAATGTTTTGTACTGGTGAGGGGATGGAATTCCAGTGGATGGAATTACATAACATAGATACATTTCTCTTCAAACTTGTTTATTGTACCCATGTAAACTCACATATTCTGTGATGAACCATGAGGTAAGCATAAGAGTTCTCACTACAGGTAAGAAGGAAACCCAGTTTCACTGTTTCCCAAGATATATACAATGCACATATCCTTTATGATAATATTAATGTTCATGCCTAGATGTATAGGTAATTATATCTGAAATTTGTCAAATAGGGAAAGTAGTGATGTCAATAGATATCCTCAGGTGGGTGCAAGCAGCTGCAAATCAACCTTTCCTTGGAGTTTGTTGGCATTTTATCTCATGCAATGATGAAAACAACTCTTCATACCTGATGACAACTAGCTGAAAAGAATATAATAAAATACTGGAAAGATGAGAAGAATAGAAAAAAAGAAAGGAAGAAAATGAAGACCAAACAAGGAAAGGTGGAATCAAAGAAAAGCTATTGAAGAGAGAAAAATGAAAGACAGAAAATAAATACACTATGGAGAAAAAAAATAAGGAAAAGAAAACAGGTGAACAAAGAAAGAAAATAGAAAACAAACAAAAATAAAACAATCCAGGAAAACAGATATATTATTCAGCCAAAGGGTTGCTGATATAAATTACCAGAAATCTGTTGGTTTTTATAAAGGCTACTTTTTTGTGGAGAAACTTACAGTTTCCTAGCCCTAAAGAGTCCAACTCATAGTACCATAAGAGGTACTTTCTCACCCAAAGTCTTTGGCTATATGTTGATGCAATATCCTGGTGATGTATGTGAGGGTTCAGCCTTCTTCCTTGGGTCAGTGGTCCCAGCATCTTTTGATCTCAGCTGTAGGCTGGCATAATGCTTGTCACTTTCCTAGGGCTAATTTCTTTCTGGGATCAGCTGCTCTATTCTCTCTACAAGGTCAAATGTAGACTATCATGCTCATCTCTCTTCCTGGGAATGTGTCTATGGTGCATCCTCTCTTCCTGTGTACCTGCTTCTGTGTTCTCCTTCTCCATGTATTTACTTCCCTGTCTTTGCCAGCTGTAGGCTGGCATAAGTCTCATCCCTTTACATAATCCACAAAGAGGGTGGGGGCAGGGACTCAAACTGAGTTGCCCTAATGATGTGGCCAAATAAAAGCCCTAATCATGATTTAATGAAATAAAAGTGAAACCTCTGAATCATCAGTCATCTGGGTGGTGACCAACCTCCAGACCTCACCCTCTAAGAGCATTAGGGTGATGACCACACATTACTCAGTCTTTGGGGTAGAGTCACAATCCCCTTAATACAGGGAGGGGGAGGCAACATTTTCTCTAAACCTTTGACCTACAGAGCAGTGAGATAGTGACTTGGCCTTCCCTAATCAATGGGGGGCAGGCCCACCTCTCTCAAACTTATGGGGTTTTGACCTTACTCTCCTCAACCCTTGGGGAATATGCTCCATGCTCTCAGTAGGCTGGGGTGGCAAAACTCTCCCTGAAGAGTGGACTGGGACATATACCCTCTTCAAATGCTAGGGCAACTCACCCTCTTTGTACACATGTGTGGGGTTCCTCTCTTGGCCCAAGGAGATGATAATCCCAGATCTCAGTTTTCATGGTTTTCCTCTTAAATCCATTTCTCCTTCCATCTCTTCCTTTGATGTCCCTTCTAGTCTAGTATGACAGTGGTTTTGCTCATAGAGCTCTCTGGAAAAGCTTGTTGGTTTATTATGCAAGAAGCAGGGGTCCAAGCCATCAGATATTAAGAGTTTCCAAAAGTATTTCCTGGATAGCTGCATTTTCAATGCTGATTTACAAGTTCCAAGTTTAGTTAAGCCCTCAAATGGGACACTATTGTCTGGGGGATTTAATTCCAGAGGCTTGTAATTTCTGGAATCACTTTCTGGTTTCATTGTGCCCAGCAATTCAGTTCTCAGCTTATCTCTTTCATCTAGCATTGTACTATAAGGTGCAAGGAGAAGCCAGACTGCATTCTTTGAGTTTTCTTTGGAAAGTTCTTCAACTAAATGCCCAGGTTTGCCATTTTCAAATTCTGTCTTCCATAAAACACCAGGAGTTAATCTTGCTAAGTTCTCTGCAACTTTAACACATGGATTGCCTTTCCTCCAGTTTCTAATAGTAGTTTCATCATTTACTTCTAAAGCCTCATAAAAAGTCTCTTTAGCATCCATATTCCTATCAAAAGTCTCTTCAAAGCAATCTAGGTTTTTCCATCAAGCATCTCACAATCCCTCCAAAAATACTCCTTACCCATTTATAAAAACCATTCCACCATTTTGGTATTTGCAAAAGCACCACCTTGCTCTCCCAGTACCAAATTCTGCACTAGTCAGTCAAAGTGGTGCTGATGCAAAGTACCAGACCCTGTTGGCTTTTATAAAGGGTACTTATTTGGGGTAAAAGCTTACAGTTACCAGGCCCTACAGAGTCCAACTCAAAGTACCATTAGAGGTGCTTTCTCACCCAAAGTCTGTTGCCACATGTTGATGCAAGATCCGGGCATCTGCAAATGTTCACCCTTCTTCCTTCCTCTTGAGGCTCCATGGTCCCAGCTTCTTCTGATCTCAGCTGTAGGCTGGCATAAGTCTCATCACTTTCCTCAGGGCTCATTTTTTTCTGGGCTCACCTGCTCTATTCTTTCCACAAGGTCAGCTGTAGACTATCATGTAGACTATCTAATACATCCAGAGGAACAGAACAGTTTACAAACACAATCAAATATCTATTTTGGGAATTCATAAATAATATCAATCTATTACAACAGGCTTCCCTTTTAGGCCCCTAGGTACCATCTCAGGCTTCCAATGGTAATCAGTTAATAACCCTGCAGCCTTCTCTCCACAGATAAGGTACCTCGTTTTAGAAAATAAAATAAAGAATGAAAAAAATAAGATATAACAGATCAAACAACCTAAATAAAAAAATCTCAGGCTACATGTTCCCTGTTATATGGTACCAGCTAGGTGCCTGACAATCTGGTAGACCACTCTCTGGAACCCTTAGAATCTAATGAGGGACCTAGTATATGTTAGGCAGGTATTTCTCCACTGAGCTACACCCACTCCATAGGTTAACTAGGCTTCTGAAAGCTTATCTGCCTCTCCCTGCCCTTTATCCCCTCAGGTGAATTGGGCTTCTAGCAGTTTGCCATCCATCTTTCCTGGCTTCCCTCTCTTCTGGGCTGGTTAGGTGCCTATTTCCACCCAGCCCCTCATTGACCTAGTTTCTCTGTCTCCCACAGCAGTTGGGTGTGACTGCCTTCCTGATCAGATCCACATTCCTGCTCCCTAGGGCCACTTCAGTGCTGGCTTAAGATTTTTTGAAATTCAAAGGGGGATCAACTGGCCAAACTCACATAAGAGAAGCCAATTTCTGCCCTCCAGCAGTCCCCTCTTTCTTCCCAGTGAGGAGAACATTCATTCCCACTCAGTTGGTGGCAGTGAGACAGGGGTTTCATCAAGGCTATTAGCCTTGGGGTGGCGTATATATGTGGTTCCCAGCCACAGGGGGTGATTAACTCATGGTTTTCATTTGGACTCTGTCTCTCTCTCTCTCTCTCTCTACCTCCTGGGTGATGTGAAGCACTCTCCTGGTCTGCAGATCCCAAAAGCATCTCTCTCAGATCGCTTTTTCCTTTCCTCCATTGTTTTTGTGATAGAGTTGAGCCCTGCCTACCTCCTTCAACATCATCATCTGGAAGTCCAACAAACTCAATTTTTGTTGATCATGGAATATCTTAAATTCTCTTTCATTTTTGAAAGATAGTCTTGCAGGATGTAGCATTCTAGGTTGACAGTTGTTTTATTTCAATTTGAACATGCCATTCCACCATGTTCTGGCCTCCATAGTTTCTGATGAAAAAAATTCACTGTTAATCTTATTGAGGACCCCTTTCAAATAAGAAGATGCTTCTTTCTTGCTACTTTCAGAATTCATTCTGAAATTAATTTCCTATGGGACAGAAAATAATTTCCAACAGGATTTACTAACCACCACCTGTTGATCCCCGCATTGGAGGAGCTGGTGGACCAGAGGTTGAGGATGTAGATGCAGGGGATGTTCTCAGTGCCCTGAATGAATTCCTTCAATGCAAGGTTGTCCTGAAGCCAGAGCCCCTTTCAGAACCATTGCAGGGCATTCACCCTCATCCTGGGGCAAGGCAGGCCATGGCTCATCTCAGAGACTTCAGTCTTCAGTCTGTTCATATGGTGGTTGATCCCTGAATCTCAGCAGAGTTGCAGCCAACACCTACACTGCAGTTCACCAGACTCACCCAGTACAACTATCAAAATGATGATGATGGACAATGCAAATACCCCCCAAAAAGAGTATCTAAAACTGTAAGCAAAATAGTTCCTTCCATCTGTGCCATAGGAGCTAAGCCCCTCTCAATCTGAAATATAAGGGACAGCTCCATTAAGATTGAACAATGAACAAATATAAGGGGGGAATATAACCATGGACCAAAGTAAACTTAGTATAATTGCAGTAATGGAAGAATGTGTAGCATTGATATAAATATAGTGGTTACCAGGGTTCTGAGTGTAGAGAGATGGAAGAATAGCTGGAACATAAGATATTTTTAGGGCATTAGAATTGTTCTACATGATATTGCACTGCAGGATATGGCTCATTATACATTTTGTCAAAACCTATAAAATTTTTGAGTTTCAAAGTGTCACCATAATGCAAACTATAGAACAGGCTTAGTAGTAATGCTTCAATATTTCTTTTTCCATTGTAACAAATGTACCACACTACTGCCAGATGTTATTAATAGGGTAAAATGTGAGAGGAGGAGGGGATGGGATATATCAGAATGCCCTATATTTTTGATGTAACATTTCTGGATTCTTAATTAATTAATTAAGTGAATGAATGAAGAGAGGGGCAAGATGGTCACAGAAAAGGGATGCTGAGTTAGCTTGCTTTACAATGCAGTCAGTAATCAGCCTCTGCTATCTAAATCACCTGATAAGGTTGCCCAGGTGACCAGAAGAGCATCCTGGAACACCCATGGAAGAATGGACGTGGAGACTGCCCATCTGCAGTGAAGATTCATGCAAAAAGCACTCCACACTATAGAGGATGGTACCCAGCCACCACTGGAAGTCCAAGACATGTTGGGTGCTATTTCCTGGCGGAAGCAGGAAGCTTCATTTCTAAAAAACGGTGGAGGAAGAAATGGTCAGGCACTAATTTCAGCTAATGATTAGTCATTTCAGTTGCCTAAAGGTGTATCTAGGAACAGCTAAAATTTGAAGCTGTCCAAGTTGGGAAGAGGCTGGTAGCCTCCATTTTAACTCCACCCATGGCATTATGGGAAGAGGGGCTGATTGAAAATCACAGTGATAGTTAGGACCAGCTTCTTTCACCCAGGTCAGATTGCTGCTCTGGCATGGGCTCCAGCCCTGCTTTGGCAGGGATGATGCTGGGGAAACTGCACCAGGCTCTCTAGAAAATACAGCCACAGTGTATAGAGTACACTGTTGAACACATCTTGGCTCTGTCTCTGCACCTGATAGGACAGGAAGAGGGACAGTGTTCCCTCAGGCTTGCTGGGCAACTGTAAGCACTTTTGGTCTGCACAGAGTAAACTGTTGGGCACATCTGTGGCTCCATCTCTGCCCTGGACAGGGAGAAGGAGGGATGGAGCTCTCTCAGCTTCTCCATGCAACTGTAATGACTTTTGACTGCATTTACAAGAGTTTTGTGTGCACCAGTGGTTACATCTCTCGCCCTGGTAGGGGAGAAGGAGCCCTGTGCTTTCTCACTTTATCTGGGCAACTGTGGTCAGTTTTGACCTGCATGGCTTAGTTTACTACCCACACATTTGGCACCATCCCCAATGCAGGAAAGAGAGGAGGGGAGTGGACATTCATCAGTCTCTCTGGGCAACTACAGATGGTCTTGTCCTGTAGGTCTTTGATTACTCAGAGGTTATGATTGTGCACATCTAAGGCAGATCTCACTAACTGCCACAGTGAACAATGCCTCAAAAGTAGTGCTCCTGAGGGCTATAGAGAAATCTGGACAGTATAGGCAAGGTAAAAAACCTCATGAAATCAACACCCCATGGGGGGCCTTTACTTTGGAATATATGAAAATCTATTTCCCCAATGTAACAGAGTCAATCTCATTTATAATTTCCCTACACATCATTCTTCTACCCCTTGTATTTTAACGTATAATTGCCACTATACTCATTAAATATATGTCCCAGAGACATAAATATTTGGTCTGTTCATATGCTGGTTGAGACCTGAATCCCAGCAGAGTTGCAGGGAACACCTACTCTCCAGTTCATTGGACTCACCCAGGACAACTAACAAGGTGATGATTGACAATCCCTATCACAAAATCAAAGTATCTACAATTTAAAGCAGGACACTTCCTCTATCTCCCATATAAGATATAAGACCCTTCTCAATTTGAATTAGGGCAGGCATCCCCATTCCATAATCCTCAAGACTGAGGAATAACCAGACATAGAGAATGCAGCCATGGACCAAACAGACTTATTTTTATTGTAATAACAGGAGAACTTGTAGCATTGATATAAACATAGAGGGCACCAGGGGTTCTGAGAGAAGCAGGAAGCAAAAATAGGTGGAACAGAGGGCATTTTAGGGCATTGGAATTGTTCTGAATTATATTGCAATGATAGATACAGGCCAATACACATTTTGTCAAAACCTATATAATTGTACAGCATAAATGGTAAGCAAAAATGTAAACTATAGACCTTGTGCAGTAGCAATAATTCAATATTTGTTCATCTATTGTAACAAATGTAACAAATAATATCAGAAGTTATTAACTGGGGAAATTATGAAGGGGTATATTGGAATCTCTTGTACTTTTGATGTAACTTTCATGTACCCTAAAACTTCTATAAAGTTTATTGTAGGAAAATAATAATACATTGTGGTCAAGTGGGTTTTATACCAGGTATAAAAGGGTGGTTCAACATAAGAAAATCAATCAGTGCGATACCTCACATTAATAAACTGTAAAAGAAAAAATACACGATTATCTCAATAGATGCAGAAAAGCCAACTTATGAAATATAATTTTTCTTTATTAAAGCACACCAAAAGTTAGGAATAGAAGGAATCTTATGATTCACCTAAAGTGAAATCATATCACTTTATATGATAAAGTGTATATATGAAAAACCCACAGCTAACATTGTATTCAATGGTGAAAGACTGAAAGCATTCCTGCTAAGATCAGTACCAAGACAAGGATGCCCACTCTACAATATTATTCAATATTGTTGTAGAAATTCTATCTAGATCAATTAGGCAAGAGCAAGAAATAAAAGGCACCCAAATAGGAAAGGAAGAATTAAAAGTTTCAGTATTCACTGATGATTTGATCTTGTGCTTAGAATACCCCAAAAATTCACAACAAGACTACTGGAATTAATAGACAATTTCAGCAAAGTTGTGGGATAAAAATGAATATGCAAAAATCAGCAGTGCTTCTATACACTGCTAATGAGCACTCTGAGGAGGAATTAACAAAATTCAGTTTACAATAGTTACTAATAGAATCAAATATTTAGGGATAAACTTAACCAAGGAAGTAAATGACCTGTATTCAGAAAACTATAAACAATATTGCTAAACAAAACCAAAAGTGATATACATAAATTGAAATATAGTCCATGTTCATGGGTTTGAAAACTAAATACCACTAAGAAATCAATTCTACCCAAGTTGATCTAGACATTTAACAAAATCCCAATAAACATTCCAACAACCTTCTTTGCAGAACTGGAAAAACCAATTATCAAATTTACCTGGAAGTGTAAGGGTCCCTGAATTGTCAAGAATATCTTTAAAAATAAGAACATATTTCAAGGACTCTCACTTCCTGACTTCTAGGTAGAGTTGTAAAAACAGCATGGTACTAGCATAAAGTTTGACATATTGACCAATAGAATTGAATCAAAAGTTCAGAAATAGACCCTCACATCTGTGATCAAGTTGTATTTGAAAAGTCTGTCAAAACCAGTCAGCTGGGACAGAACATCTTATTCAACAAATGAAATACTCGGGCTTTTTTGGGACTTTGGGGGTTGTCCTGAGTGGCAAAGCACCGACGAATGTAGGCCATTTTCCATCAGAATATACCATGCAGAACTGGGTGGGAAAGAGTGTGGTCTGTGATATGAACTGTAGTATATGCTCGGTGGCAAGGCCCCAGGATGTGTATATCCATTGCAGGTGTAGTACCACACGGATGGGGAATGGTTGTGTGGGGTGTTTTTGGGGGTGTGGGCGGTGGGGAGCATGGGAATCCCTGTAGTTTCTGAGTAATATTTGGGTAATCTAGGCACCTTTATAAAATGTATATATATATATAACAAATAACATTTATGT
>JAQZBX010009845.1:0-45223 GCA_029593785.1 Cabassous unicinctus
ACCTAAGCCTTAGTGCACTTCCCCCTTCCCTGCTTATAAAAGAGTTGATTGTAACCCGCGCGGGTGCATAAGGAAGAAGCCGCAGAGAAGCCATGTTAGCAGAATAAAGTGCACAGTTATCCCTTTACCCGTGTCTATGTCTCATTCCTTCGCTGGATAGCTCGGAGTCTCCGTTGACTTGTCCCGCGGGCCGGGACAATGGGGCTCTTTGAGTCTCTTTGAGTGTGCTAACAATATAATAGTAACAATTCATCCACTACTTCATTCTACAACTTTTTATTGAGTGTCCACTTTGTGCCAGGAAGAATTTCAGGTTCTGGAGATACAGCATTTAAACAATGTTCCTGCTACCTTACAGTTTATATTCTACTTGGCAAGTGAAACAATAAACATGTAAATGGGTAAATGAATAATAAAATGGTAGATAGTAATAGATGCCAGAAAGGAAATAGAAGAAAGTGATGTGATGCTGAGGATGGTTTAGAATGGAGGGATGGGATGAGAAGGTTTATCTCCAAAGAGGTAACATTGGAGCTGTGATTTTAAAAGGTCAGGGAAAGAATATTCCTACAGGAAATAACTACAAGCCCAAGGCTTCCAGGTGGGAATGAACTGAAAGGACAGGCTGTGACACACATTTGGAGATGTAGGCAAGGGTTGGGTCACATGACCTTGAAGGTCAAGGGCAGGGCTGAGATGGGACCATTGGGTGGTATGGAAGTAGGAAGCTTAAGGAGGGAAGTGGCATGGCCAAAAATGTATCATGTGGCAAAGGGGATTGGACAAGGGCAAGAGGGAAGAGGGAAGCCTGTCCAGTGGTGTGAGAAGTCTTCCAAGGTGAAGGCCAGGTACAGTCTATTTTGCATGGAAGTGTTGAGACATGAGTAACATCTACTCAGCCTCAGCTTCACTTAGCCACAGGATGCGGAGGCTAACTTTTATCTTGGAAGCTGCTATACTGTCCTGGAAACTTCCTAGGGATGTGTTGGTTTGCCAATTCCTGAACAAAAATCAATCCAATCTAAAATAACCCTTGCTACTTCCCCGAAAAGTTAACTCCAGGGTGGGAACTGAATGGCTCTTTTTTTTTTTTTTCAATCTAAAATAAACAAAAGAATGTAAAATGTTAATCAAAAGTAAACAAAGGGAGAAAATAAAAAGAGCCAGGACTACAAGTGACTTTTATTGCTTGTGCTGTGTGTGCAGCGAGGGAATTTTAGGTGAAATTCCCCCTTGAGTCTCCAGGAAACGCTGACTTCACTCAGCTTCCCTGCCCTGTGGCTCTGTGTGGTCTGCTGGTGACCAGGGGCCGCGTGTCCTTATCCTGCTAGAAGAGTGGCGGAAAGTTGCCCTCCACGCCTCCCTGATTTCTCAGTAGAAAAGAGACATTCACATTAGCTCTTGACGTTACTAGCCCCAGGATACAGGCAAAAGCAGCACTGCTTGGGAACAAGGTTAGTTTGGAAAGCGGAGGGATTTCTTCCCAGCTGTCTCTAGCACTTACTCCACACCTGCTTCAAAGGTTTACATTTTGTTGACAGAATCTCCATCCGTGAAGGAGAGAGAGCAAACTTCCGAGGGCTTGCCAAAGGATAGGAGTCCTGCAAAAATAGTGGCATGGTCTTATTTCCCTGGATTGTCGGTTTGGGACATTTGTCCATGCAGAGGAAGGAAATAATTCCTAACTGGAACACATCTTAGAAAGGCGGTGTCACTGGAAATGAAATGAGGACCGCCTACCATGTGGCTCTTAGATGACGTATCCTCTATATTGAATTAGCTACCGCCTATGAAGCACCATGTAGCGTAATCAAGCCGCCTGGTCTTTGTCCCCCGTCATAATTCTAGAAACCAGCTGTTTGCTGCCCAAATAAGTTTGCAAATAAGTTTTAGATTAAACAAAAGACAATTTTACTGAAAAAAATCATATAATAAATTCCACAGATGATAAGAATTGAAGACTATCTGCTGCTCACCTCCTTCATTGGCACCCATTAGCCGTTGTTTTCATTTATTCCTAAGAAACAAAGCTATGTAAACATCTGTTAAAGTTTCTAAAGCATGTCTCCTTTTCAACCTGAACATCGATCCAGATACAGTTGTGCTTTTTCTCTGTGACGTTCCTGTTAAAAAGATGATTCTTTTCCCTGGTCAACCAAAACCTTCAGTCAGGGCTTCTACCCAAAGTAATCAAAGAGCATTTTCGGTCTCAAAATGTTTTACCGCCATTTAGTTCCATGGAAGTAATGTATTTGGAGCTATAAAATGTTTATCAACATAATAGCATTGAAATTCTTATCTGTAATGGTCAAATTAGGCAATTTCTAGAGGAATAAATTCCACGCTGATGGCTCAGAAACAAGTTTCCTTAGCTGAGTTAGAAATTCCAGTTGTGATTCTAGCAAGTATCAATTTGGTTTTGTGCTAAGAATATGATTATCCAAATCATTTATAAGTAACTTCAAACTGGAGTTTCGATGTCAAAGCATTACCTCTATCATCTTCTCTGCTTTCCAATAACCTATCATTCATGCCTCCTTTTTTTTTAATAGTCTGGATTTTTGGGGTCTTATATTCAAAGACAGTAGATAATCTGGCTAAAAGTAACTGAAAAGAAATTGATAAAGGACCAAAAATGTGCTGCTTTGAGAATCTGTAGTAGGTTGTCAGGACAACAGGCAGCTCTGTCACTTAGAGGCTCTGCAGCCCCTAGTTATTGCTTAAAAACTAATATCCATTATTACTGTTCCTAAAACATTAGGTAAGTGTCTCCTCTCCACAGTCCTTACTTCTCATTTCCCTCCCTGATCCTAGGGGGAAAATATTCAACAAGAAAAATAATATTCTCCCTTTTCTTATAACAAACCATAGATAACAGAAGGAGGCTGGAGCACCCTTTAGGGGTATTTGTTTTCCATCTGTTTTCAGGTGAGAAATTAACATGCATTCCTTTATTTTTTTTCTCTAAGAATATTAATTTGGCATGCTTAATAAAGTCTTAAAAATTGCCAGTTATCTAAAGAAAATTTCTCCAGTTGAAATGTATTTTTGATAAATTTGGTGTTCATATGCAACCATGTATATAATTTCCCCTAACCATACTGAGAACTGAATAAATACCTTGTTGCCTGATTTTGAGAATTTCTTGCATAGAGTGTTTCCAATTGAGACCCTTGAATATATTGACTTTGCTCTATGGTTTTAAGTTGTTATTTATGGGCTTCCACTCCTTTTCAATACTGACTGAATACAGCTATTCCACACCCAAGGACAATCCTGCCTTCATTCATGTAATCGTAAAGCATTAGAGACAGGAATAAATACACATGGAGAAGATAAGGGACTATCTTATAGTCTTCATTGGCTATTTTTTCACTCTACACTTTCTAAAAATGAATTCAAGACACTTTGCAGATATCAGACACGAGTATAGAAAATAACCTGAATAGGATCTAAACCAGCATGGATATTGGCCACAGACATGGCTCTGAATGTCCACATGGCAAAAGCAAAATGCAGTCTTCAGAAATCCAGAACGCTCCTGAGCTACCACCAGCCCGAGCGCTTAAGTGAAGCCCTGAGTTCCGACAGAGGGCTGAGAGCAGGGCTTTCACCCACTCCCACCCCGTTCTCTTTCCTCCATGCCTCCCAGCGGAGTTTTTAATCGCATGTGCTGGAGATGATTTAAAACGCAATACCCTTCCCACTTCTTACCATTTCTCTTTCTTTAGAAATGATTGCACGGTCACTCGTATGTCCCTTATGACAGTCGTGCCCATGTTGTGAAACGCTCTTCACACACATGCATCTCATCGCCTCATCCAGAGTCTGGGCTCCAAGAAGATGGAGGGTAGCTTCGCGTCTACTTGCCTTCCACAAACAGGTAATGGTCAAAAACTGCTTAACATGGAGCTGGAGGATAAAGAGAGAGAACAGAAATACATCGTGCACTCTTGTCATCTGTCCCTGGGCCATTTGATGGAACGACAGTGGCCATGCAATTGGGTTATATTTGGAACAAAATGTTTCAACATCATTTGGGCACATCCCGTATGCAGGGCACTCTTCTAAGGGCTTCACTTACTGCCTGACTGTGATAATAATTCTCATAGCAGCCATCACGTGGTAGAGGTAGAGGTAGCGTGCGTGTACCAGACACTACGCAAAGGAGTTTCCAGTCATCACCTTACTTCAAACTTGGAAAGATTCATTCTCGCGACATTGACATTCATTGATAGTAAACAGAGCCAGCGCATGGGAAAGCCTGGATTCAAACTCAGCTCTGCCCGATTCCAAAGCATGGACACTGCCTCTTGTCATACTCACAGTCCTCTACCAGTGGCCCCATCCTCAACCACTCCTTACTTTCCCCTACTGTCCAACATTCTCTTAACAGGTCCTCTATTGCGATGTATCCTTTGTCTCAAATGCCACATTCTCTTCCTCTTCTACCCCCTGGATATCCAAACCCTCTCTGTGCTAAAAGGTTTACTTCATATCATATCCCCTGACACTCCGGTGGGAATAATAATATTTATGACTCTGCTCTCCCATAGCTGTGATCTCTACCTCACCTGAATGTCCTCTACACCTATCTTATAATGATATCCTCATTTCGGTTTAATGAATTCTGCCAGCTGACAAGCTCTTTGAACAAACAAGGAAAATCTTTATGTTCCTTCCTAGCCCCTAGTTTATGCTCAGTTATTTTTTAAAAAAATGAATGAATAGGCATCAATTTCCTCCTTCCAAATTTGGGCTGAATCCCAAATAATTCAAGGAGAAAATACCTGTGCTTGGAAAGTAATTTCACCTGACACACATATCCTTTGAGGATGGGAAGACTATTGCTAGAAAGTTCTTTCGAAGAGGAATTTCTTATGAATAAAGGGTGGTTTGTAACCAAGGGGATGGATGAGAAAAACGGAAACTAAGAGGCAAAAAAAAGGAGAATAAAAAAGCAGGATAGAGCCCGCAGCAAAGGAAGGAACTGAAGAAAGAAGGGGATGAGGGAGTGACAAATTGAGGCCAAAAGGCAAAAAAAGAAGGAAGGAAAAAAAAAACAAAAAAAAAACACCAAGCAAGCAGGAAGTAGGAAATCAGAAAAGAGATAACAGTCGCAGCAGTATGGAATTAGGATGTTGAAAATAAGTCATTTGGAGTTGCTCCAGAGAAGGCAAAGGAGAACAATCTTATTATTTCAGTGTCTGGTAGGTTTTCTAAGTAGTGCTAGAAATTGTACATGTGGACCGAGATCCTGATTGCAATGAAGATTCGCCCAACTCCAAAACAGTATTCTTGCCTAAGTGTAAATAGCTTTCATTCAATACATTCTGTTCTTTGAGTACATTTTTTCTTATCCAACTGAGAGAAAGAACACCACTTAACATTCATTTAGCCCTGAAATAACATATGGCATCTCATCTTTTCCAAACTTCCTTGCCAATGTCAGGGAGGATGCATGGTTTTTGAAAGATCATCAAACACTCTAATACAGAAGCTAATCTGAAGTGTGTAGAGGCAGGATGTGTCCAAGGAGCTCACAAGAGGCCTCTGTTTTAGTTTACTAGCTGCTAAAACAAAACAAAACAAAAACGCATATAAGGGGTGGGCTTGATCAATGAGAATAATTGGCTCAGGAATTCACTGAGGTCTGTGTCTTTGGGGTTCCTTGGCTTTTCCATCGCATGGCAATGCATATGGCAGTCTCCTCTTTTGTCTTCCGGGTCCCATTGACGTGCAGCTTCTGTCTGCTTCCGTGACTTCTCTCTTTGTTCCATCCACTGATAGGATTAAGACCCATCCTGATTCCGTTGGGCCACACCTTAACTGAAGAAACCTCATCAAGAGGTCCTATTTACAATGGGGTCACACCCACAGGAATGGTATGCGATTAAGAACATGTTTCTCTGGGGTACATAACTCCAAGCCACCACAGCCTCATATAAAATTTAATGCATTTTGAGGACTGAGTGTCTTCTCTGGTTGCTATTTGAATTCCACTCTCCAAGAGCAATAATCTCTTTCCTTCCTTGGCTGTTCCAATCTTCATATCCTTGTGGGCAGGAACATTTCCCCTGGATTCTTTCATAATTTTTAGTAGTCTTCCTGAATGTCTCCTAAGGCAGTCCTTGGGAGTTAAGATACCCAAAAGGCCAAATGGATTTGATTTATTTAATTAGTGTATCCAAATGCATTCCACTGGCTCTACCCCCTCCTGTGACCCAACCCCAAACACAAAGGCGGTATTCCAGGTGAGCTTCCCGAGAGAGTAAATGTTCTCTCCGCCGTGTGTGAAATGGAGGTTTTCTTCCTGCTACTGAAAGCAAACCAAGACCCTTTCCACCCAAATATCATGTTGCAAACTCCTGTAAAATTCGCCCTCTGTCATGTTCCTCTAGGTATTTTCTTGGCCTTGCTAATTTCCAGGTTCTGAACTCCCATGGAATATCTGTGTTTCTCATTACTTTCCACAGCTGTATTTCCCTTTCCTCTAAGTGGAATCTTGGCATGCTGAGGTTGGTCTAGATTTCTAACTTGCAGCCCTGACGTGCATTTCTGCGGTCTCGGGGGACATTCCCTTTCGCCTCATTTCTTCACTCTCAGGTAATGAGCTTGGTCAATGAGTAAAGGGAGCTCAGTCAGCCGCACATGCTGGTTCTTTACCTACTGCCTTGGCTTCCTGCTGCAGATCGCATCCTAAGTCACCTGTAACGTGACTTCGGGGTAATGCCTCGAAGTACTCAAGCTCATGGGCTGGCTTTGAATCCTGGGGTGCTGGAAACAACACACTCAGCTCAGCTATTTCACTCAGGTACCCCAAGATACAACATCCTGCCAAACAGAGTTGAAAAGCAGACATTACACTCCTTTCACAGTGTCAGTTTGGAAAAGAAGAAAATTTCCATCTCCTCATAAACCTGTGAAATATTTTGCTTTGTGGGTCTACTATGATCGCTCTTAGGACAAATTGGCTAAATGGCATTTCCTAAATGGTCCCATGAGCTGTTCAAGGGTTTCATGCAAAAAGGGTTCCCCAGTCAAGCGCGATGGGGAAGCATCTCTACTCTGTCGCCCTCTGGAGCATGCACATATACAAATTAACATTCCTAAGAAGAGAGGCAATAAAGGAAACTTGTACTTTGTTTAAACCAGTGTTGTCTAAACTTGTTTGACAGTGACTCATTTTAACTCAACACCTACCACCAATCCGCAGGAAAAAGGCTTTCCTCTCTAGGCTTTCCTGTCTGCTTGCTCAGCGCGGAGGATTTTGGGTTTTCCTGCTCAGTTTCTTCCTCTTCCTTACCCTCTTCAGTTGCCGGATACCCTCTTCTTGTGTAGAAACAAGAGGAAGGTGGAAGAATAGAAAGATAAGAAGTTCAAAGCCGAGCTTTATGGAAGGCTGTACTTCCTAAAGCTGGCTACACCTGTGTATCCCATCCCACATGCTCTCCTTATCAGTGACGTCCAGGGAGAGGCGGGATCCATGCCGCCTTCCCTCGAGACTGGACAGGCTCTGCTGCCATGACCAGTAGTGCATTGCTGAAGTGATGCTGTGGGTTTCTGAAGCTTCAGTCGGTGCATGGCCAGAGCAGACGCTCAAAGGTGCTTGCTGAATGAGTGAATGAAGCTCGAGGGCAACTGGAAGGTCCCTGTCCTGGCAGCCAGAAGCCTGGCCTCTGCCAGTGGCTTGTAGGCCCCTACACATATAAGCAAGGCCTCCTGAGCTCACTAGCAGAGCGAGGGGCTAGTGTAGCCCCTCCTGCGCCACCCTACAGGGCTCAGGTGCTGAGGCGCTCGCGGGGCCTGAGATTCAACTTTAGCACGTCCTCACACCATTCAGCCTCTTTTTCACCACAGAAACTGTGTTCAGTCATTGCGAGATCTAGGTTATAGTTTCATCTGATAAAGGCCATTTGTTTTTCAGAACGTTTGGTCCTCGCAGACACACCTTTGCTCTCAGTCTAGTCTAACTGTTCCAGACGTTGCCAAACAGACAAACGGGTAAACATGACCGGGCTGTTGGCGTGGTGCGTGCAACGTCTCTCCTCTCCCAAGGAAAGGGCTAGAGGCATGCAACAGGGTCATTCACTGTCCGAGCCAGGACACTTTTGAGAGTGAAATGAGTTCTGTTAATAATTACATCCAGGGAAACAGGTCTAAATCAGGATTGTCCCGTGCGAACCAGGATGTTTGGTCAGTATTTTCTAAAGCATAGATATTATCAGGGAGAGCAAGATATGTGCCCCTTAATTAACTTTTCAGCATTGGTGAAACTGAAGGCACCAGTATTTTGGTGTCTGACATGCATTTTATGAGCAATACGGTTTTATAAGGCTATCGGTTTATCTGTTTTGTTTATTTCTACAAAGTTTTGTTGTTGTTGTTTTTAGCACAAGTGAAAATAGTCAGGGCCAGAGCAAGGAATAGCATTCCCCTAGAATGTACTTAACGGACAAGAACTTAATGATGGGCAGATGCACTGAGATGTGGGTAGTTCTAACGGAACCGATAAAGGATATTGAGGAAGTCGGAGCCCAGCAAGAGCTGGAAGTCATTACAGCTCCTCGAGCTAAAGGAGCAGGAGGAAGAGAGGAGGGCCAGCCAGGCCAGCCAGGCGATGGGAGTGTGTAGCTGCTGTGGAAAGAGGAGCCAGGCCGGGGTGGGCGCAGGGGGCGAGCTCGCAGACGCCTTCCTGCTCCTGCCCCGCGGTCCTGGCTGAGTGCCACGGCAGCCAGGCCACGGAGAGCCAGCTGACGCAGGGACGCAGAGCAGGGCAGAGGAGGCTGTGAGCGGGGCAGGGGAGGGGGCACGAGCATTACAGCATATGGTCATGGTCGTGTAATAAGCAAGAAAGTGCCCGGTGTTAAGAGCACTGTTGTTTTCTGGAGCTTTCCAATGATATGTCACTACGTTTTGGTAGTCACTTCTAAAGTGTTTTGAAATCTGGACTCCAGCCCTGGAGGTGCCCGTGGAGTGGAGGGGTGCATCTCTCGGGGACTTTCTACCCTGGCGCTCACTGGGTGACCACCCCAGACATCGGCCATCACTCAACTTTGGAAGGGATGAGGGCGGCTTCCCCTGGGCTATCTGGTGGGGTGCAGTCTCCCCGTCTTGGCATGATCTCTTCCAGGTGAAAGTCCATCGGTCCCCAGAGTGGGTTCCCTGACCCTAAACAACAGTGCTATGGCCAGCGCTGGAGGCTGCTTCTTGCCGGCTTCTCCTCTCTTCAATTCCTTTTTGCTCAATCACATGAAGAGCTTTCCTCTGAAAGTGAAAAGGAGAAGCACTGGTTTTGTCTTTTGGCTATGCAGGGCCCTGGGGGATTCGGGCTCCCGAGGGTGGGCACTCTTGCACTCGCTCAGGCATTTGGGGCCAGATGACTTTTGTTGCAGGGGCTCCGCTGTGCCTTGGAGGACGGTCAACGAAGGCTCTGGCCTCTACCCGCTAGACGCCAGCAGCAGCCTCCCCTACGTGGCCCTCAGAAACGTCTCCAGACATTGCCAAATGCCCCCCAGTGTACAGAATTCCCCCATGTGAGAACCGCTGCCCTTGTCTAGAGGAAGCCCTGGCTTCTGCCTGTTTAACAGTAACTCCACTACTTGACACAGACAAAGAGTTTTATTTCACTAATTGGATCCCAACTCCATTCAGAAAATTCTGTTTGTGCAGGGAGGCGATGCCTCAACTGGCCCACCCCTTTTCCCCACTTCCCTCCCCTTTCATGCACCATTCGCCCGTTCCTGGCTGGCTCTAGGTCCCCTTCACAGAAGGTCTTTTCCACTGATGCTCGGACCGCTGCTGTAGAGTTACAAACGGCAACAGGCCTGGCTGCTCTGGAATTTCTATGCTGTGCACAGTCAGCAACAACAACCCCAAGAAGAAAGTGCCTTTGGCTCATCTCAAGTCATCAGCATGTCAACCCTTCTTAATTTACCCTGTTTTCCCAGTGGCCCTTGTTTACTCAGGCTTCTTGTTTAGAGCCAGAGTGAGGCAGCATCTCTCTTTCCAAGGTTTATCTTCCTTCCTGGGTTTGAGAGGGAGCAAATCTGCAAACTACTCACACTCCTATTACACTGAAGGCAGTTTTACTTATTTTTTATATTCTGCCTCCCTCCAAAAATGGTTTTGAGGAGAGCGAAGACTTTGGATGGCATGGGTCAGTGAGAAAGAGACTGCAAACGACATTCCCCAATTCAACATGATTTTCTGAGACAATGTCAAGCCCTTACAAGGATGGGAAAATAACGAAGTCACATACCGTGAAAGTCAAGGATTCTCTCTTAGGGAATAAGTGTCCTCGAGCTACTGTCCTCCCAGCACATTCGTGAGCTTAGCAGTTTGGAATGTCAACAAGAAGGGTGATTAGGGCCAGAGGCGGGCAAGGGCTCCTTGGCCCACCCATGGATGGATGCTGGAAAAGGAAGCTGTTTCGCAATCAACATGCAAAAGAGATTTATTTTCTCCAGACCTGAGATGAATTACACCCAAGAATCCTGAGCAAGCAGAGCTCCTGAATACAATACCCCACAGTGGATGGGACTGGAAATCTGTTCCTGAAATGGTGCGACCCCATGTTATTTGTATTTCAACATCCCTCCCTATTCAACCTTCCAAACGTTCAGCACAGTCATGAGATGCAGTGGGTCACTTTATTTACAATAGCTTTCAAGACCAGATCTGGGCTTGAATTTTTCTGTGCTGACTTACAGTTTTTCAAAAGAAAAAGAGAAGGAAATAAAGAAAAGAATTAAGGGACAGTATATAATGGGTCCAGCTGGGTTTACTTAGTCTGACATGGCCTTACAGAAGAGGAAGTGGAATTCTAGAAGCCAGGTTTTGAATGGAAGTGCAGTCCTCAGGGAAAGTTTCAAGCTCATCAGACCACAGATGTCATTGGAAACCCTTGCCACAATTTTCCCAAGACCCTCAGTTTTTAGCATGCCTCGGAAGGATCTAAATGAGCCAACTTGTGAAATCATAGGCATCCGCTCTGCAGAATCAGCCTAGATTGCAGTGACCCAAGTACCTTGTTAGAGGACAGAGCTGGAAGGAGAGGCAAGACTGATAGACCAAAGATGTAGAGAAGAATGAGGAGGTCAGTTTGGTTAGGCTAAAGCAACATTGTATAAGAGAAATACTATGTGAGCCATCTTTGTAATTTCTAATTTCTTAGTAGCCACATTGGAAAAGCAAACAGAAACAGGGTTCATGAATTTTAATAATATATTTTATTTAACCCAAGATATCAAAATATTTCCATTTTAACATGCAGTCAATATCAAAATAATAAGATAGTTTACATAATTTTTTCATATGAAGTATTAGAAATCTGGTCATGTTTTAATACTCCAGGACCTGTGGCCATTGGCTACCATATTTGACAGTGCAGGTTTGCAGAAACAGCATCGGGTTCTGATCTTGTAACACGTCCAGGCATCGGGACAAGTCACGGCATATTGACGGAATGGCTCCATCAGCGTGACTGGAAACAAGGTACAATCACACATAGCAGCAGCAGGAGAGTCGAGTCCAGTCTCTCTGGGGCAAGGCAGTGTGTGTCCTTGGGAAAACCCTGGATTCCTCTTTCTTCACCTGTCAATTGAAGCAGATGGTCAGTTGAGCTGCAAATTGTCTTTTGATCTTAAAAATGCCAGCGTCTCCGGCTCTGTGAAAGACACTGGGGTGGTTTCAAAGATAAGTTCACAAACGTTTTTATATTCCTCCCCTCAAGAGGTGGAGCCTAATTTCCCCCTTCCCTTGAGTATGGGTTGGACTTAGTGACTCGTTTCTAGCAAATAGAATATGGCAGAAGTGGTAGGAGGGCACTTCTGAGATGAGGATGCACAGAACTGCAGCTTCTCGTTCTCTCTCCTGTCTTGCTCACGCCTCATGACCTGCTCTGAGGAAAGTCAGCTGCCATGCCATGGGGTAGCCCTGAGGAGAAGGAGGCAGGCCACCACATCCCGAGGGAATTCGGGTAGCCTGTGGAGAGGCCCACGTGGGAGGAGGTGAGGCCGGCCAGCATCCATGTGAATGAGTTTGGAAGCAGAGCCTCTGCCAGCTGAACCCTAAGGTGATGGCAGCTGAAGCCAACATCTTGCCCGCCACCTCCTTAGGGACCCAGAGCCACCCTGCTAAGCCACTCCTGGATTCCTGACCTATGGAAACCATGAGGAAATAAATGTTTGTTGTAAGCTGCAACATTTGGGATAATTTCTTACACAGCACAAGCTTCCTAATGCAACACGCCTGGGGAATGAAGGACAAGCTGAGTGAACTGAGAAGCAGGTCGACGTAAGCAGGGCCGCACCAAGCTGCCTTTCAATCACGCACGGGCACTTCTCGGGAGCAACAGTGGCGAGCAGGCGCCCTAGTCATAAAGAGTAGCGCTCATTGAGCACTTCTGTGTGTTAACTGAGCAGTTCCAAGCACCTCATATGTATGAATTCCCTCAATACTGACAACAACTTAGGAGATAAGTAGTACTAATAGCTCCATTTCACAGATAAGAAAGCAGAGCTACAGCGAGGTTAAGAAATTTTCTCAGGATTATACAGGGCTGTAGAAGACAAAACTATGATTTGAACATCGATTTTCTTTGCTTCTGTGCTCTAAAGGCCCTCACATGAAATGAGGGGATGTACTCCCCAAGGCCTGCTCACAGAAGAGATGCAGAGACACAGCGAGGGGCCCAGAAATAACAACTGCCCCCGGGAATGGTGTGCCGGCCTCGGGGTCTGTCCATCCAGTTTGGTCAACTAAATGCAGGGACACTGGCAGCAGCCGCTGTCACGCTTCTGGGGAGGGGTGGAGGTTCTGGGATAGAAAGACTGACATGCATCGACCCAAGCTTTCTTTAGTATCAGACTGTCTTATAATCAAGAATGATGAGGTGGCAATTAACTAAGGAAGACTGGTTTCATATCAGTACAGAGGCCTTATTTGAGGGAAATCATCTTTTTAGGTAGCTACAGCAACAGGGATTTGTGGTGCTAAACACAGAAGATGACTCCGAAATTCAGGATTCACAGGGATTTACTGTTTGGTAAGACTGTGAAAGTTGAGGCTGTGGCATTTCCTTCCCCAGAATTTGCCCCCTAAGGTTTTTAGACAGTAACACTGAAAGAGGAGAGGTGGACTCCATTGGAGAGGTTAGACGCATGAACTTGGGGTCAGAGCTGGTTTGGAGCCCATTAGCTTTGTCGTGTGTATAAATAGATGGCCACCAGCCCTACACTCCAAATTCCTCAGCTATGAAATGAGAATTTATTTTAGGGACGCTATAATGATGGATACAAGAAACCAACCGAGGTCGCTAATTACTAGCTCCTTTTTTGTTGATATCGGTAGCTTTCAATAATCAGAGGTGAATGAGGATCCGCCCAACCTCCCCACCAGGTAAAACGTAGCAATAAAAGCAATTGTCAAAGAGAAATCTGCCCTAAGTACAAATATTTACTTGCACGCAGGTACTAAGTGCTAGGAATTCCTCCTGTCTTGCTAGATGCTTCTACAAAGTCTTGTCCAGAAGGTTCACACAAGGCAGCTGGGACAATACTCCAGTGGCAGAATTCAGTCAGAGTAAGATAACAAAATCCTTAAAACCATCTAGAGTAGGGCCATTTCATACTCCTAAACCTGAGATGCTAATCAGACATTTGCAGACTCTTGGGTTTCCCTCTCTGTGCATTCAAGGAGAATGCGTGGCATCCCCGGATGATCCACACAGCGCAAGCAGTCCAGTTCCACCCATGGAAAACACTTCTGATATCCACTGTGCTAGCAATGAGTCTTCTGATGACCATCAGAACTAGAGCTGCCGGGCTGTGGTAGCACTTCTGAGGTACGGTGGTGTCCTGGTTAGCTGGCTCGCAAAATTGTTGTGCGTGCTGATTTCCATGGTTACAAATACTCCCATCATGCTGATGTCAAGCTACTGAGGGGACATCCCTGACTGTGGAGATAGTCAGGCACAGCTGCGTCTCATGGTCTTTTTCAAGCTGGTACCAGCATCCCACTGAGTGTGGCCTCATGCCGATCACCTAACCCCTAAGAAGCATCCAATATGAGCAAACAGCCTTGTGTTAGTTTTCTCATTTGCATAACACATGATCCCAAAACTTAGCAGCTTCAGAATGCACATTTGCTATTTCAGTTTCTGTGGCTAGGCATGATTTAGTTGTGTCCTCAGCGTCAGGTCTCTCCAAAGATTGACGTCAAGGTGTTGGCCTCACCTGTGGCCTCATTTGATGACTTGACTCGGAAAGGATCTGCTTCCAAGCACAAGCATGTGGCTGACCTCAGATTCTGCTGGCAGTCAGCTGGAGGCTGCCCAAAGTTCCTTGCCATGTGGGCCTCTCCTGTTACCTCATCAGAGCCAGCAGGTGAGAAGAGCCAGGGAGAGTGAAAACAAGATGGAAGTCACAGAGTTTCATAATCGCATCTCAAAAGTGGCATCCCGTCACTCAGGCCATATTCTATTTGTTGGAAGCAGGTGTCTAAGTCCAGCTCACATCAAGTGGAGGTGCTTATACAAGGGTGTGAATACCAGGAGGCAGGGATCTTTAGGAGCTGTTTTTGAAGCAGCCTACCACAAGCTCCTAGAGCATGGATGGAAATTAATTCCCAAGGACATGTCATATTGTCCATGCTGAAAGTATTTTAAAGAAGATTATAAGCAATATAAAATAAGTCTATGCAAATCGAATAATAAGCCCAGTAAATGTTCAATAACTTCTTCTTCTTGACTCTAAAGTGAGGGAGCATTGGAAAGGCACAGCTAGAGATTTCAAACCGGTGGCTCAAGAGCTTGAATTTGGTCACCAAAATGCTGAAAATGCTTGAAGTTCTTTAGGCATGCTTGTGCTCTTCTCTTCACCACAGACCTCACCATTCCCTATTGCCTTAAATACAGCAGCTTTGCAATGTTACATTGCCTACTGGCTCCCTGCCCTGCTGGCTATCTGGGACCCCTTGGCACTGATGACTGTAATCTGAAGTTAAACCTAACTTGAAGGCCACTCTTAATCTCCTCCCTTCCATCTAGACCATTTGCCATTCAACAAATACTTCTTGAAGGTTCCTTGTGTTCAGTGCACAGTACTGGGCATGCCTGGCCAAATGAGTTATGCCTCATTTTATTTTCTCATTTCAAACTGTGGTGTTCCAAAGACTGACTGGGGTGGGAAAAGAAGCAACAAAAGGCTGGGGAAATCCAGGAAACAAGACCTCACTCCGTGGGCAAGGGAGCCACACTCGCACCATGTTGGAGCTGTGAGAACCAGCCCAGAAAGGGCCACAGAGCGAGCACACAGGGATCATGAAGCAAAGCAGTGGTCCTCAAAGTGTGGGAGCAGCAGAGCGCCCGGCGCGTGTTAGAAATGAACGTTTTTAGGCCCCAACTCACACCTTCTGAATCAAACTCTGGAGACGGGGTGCAGCGATTTGCGTTTTCCAAGCTACCCATGTGATGCCGACAGTTCCTCTCATTTGAGAACCACTGCATCGGAGCTGCCGGAGCTGGAAGGCAGCACATGCTTAGAGGCTGCACGTGCCAGTCCCTCACCGCACAGATGACGAAGCTGAGGTGACAGCAAGTGACGCGACCGGTTAAATTAAGAGCAGCCACCTCCTTAAAGCACAGGCACTGTGAATTCAGAGATCCGAAGCCGGCCAGGGGCTGGGCTCTGGCTTAAACCCATTACTCAGCTCCGAGTGTACCAAGCACTTCCAAGCAGGCAGGCATGGCACGTCCTGCCCGGCCTGCAGGTGTGGCCCGTGTACGCAGAGGCGTGCCACCGGAAGAGTTAAACAATTACCAGCGCTGGCCGGCCTTCCTGCTCTTTAGTGCCACATACCTGCCCCATTACCTACAGAGGTGAGCTCAGACAGAGGCTGGGAGCACACACCTCCCTGGACTCCTGCCAGTGCTCAGGGGGCTGCCACCTTGTTTACACGATTAACATTTGAACAATTAGCCTGGACCTACCCAGCATACCACACCCTGGAACACAGGATCGCGGTGAAGGGCACAGAATTCCTGGTTCAGGTATAGCCTTCTGAATCACCCAATGGGATGGCCAGACCTAGCAAAGACACCTTATGTGAGTCGGTGAACTGTTAGTAAATAAAATCACACAGAATGGAGCATATAGTGGAGCAGAAGATCCAGATGCCTTATTATATGAAAAGAGGGACGGGGACTTTTTGCTTAATCCTCCCTGATATGTGGGGGTCTGGGAGGAGGAGAAGAAAGAGAGGCCTTCAAGAACTGCCTTCAAGGTCACCATTTCCATGATGGAACCAGAGAGCAATAAGCACTGTGCAGAGCACATGTCCTTGTCAGGGCCACTGGGCACCTTTGATGTTATTACTCTGAATCCTCGTGTAAGTTTACAAACATATCAAACAGACTCGCTCATCAGGGATGGAGAGAGGCGGGCAATAGATGATTATGAGTCCAGAGCTACATATTATTACACAGGCAAATGAAGAATTTAGGTGACGTTTTGTGGAAATGATCCCTGGACTCACACGTACCAGTTGCAAAGCGGAAGTCTGTTTTGAGCAGTTTCTCAACAGGGGGCAGTAAGGGCCTCAAGCTTCAGGAGCTTCTCAAAAGAATTTTTAAAATGCAAGTGATTCTCTTCCGGACAGAGAATCGCCTTCTAGAGATGTGGACTGGGGGCCCATTTCCCAGGTTACTCGGACATATAGTGGCACCTGTTCCAGCACCAGGCCCTGCCCTGCCAACTCCTTCAACTCCAACATGATACAAAAAAATTTGAATATGGAACTCACAGAAAGTCTAAAAATCCACAATAGCAGATGGTGTTCCTGAAAGATAGGAGCCAAATCATATTCATCTCTGAACTCTTACTCCCGAAAAAGATCATAAGCCACTGGCCCCTCTACCATATCTAGCCTACAGACGTACTTAGTGTTGTCCACATGTTGTTGAAATTTCCCTTTTAAATAAAACTTCGACTTAGTTACTGGAGCATATTGGATTTTTCAAAGATGGCTGCAGCAATATCTCCCACCCACATGCTCTTCTAGAATGGGATCTTGCAAGACCCCCGTCAAGAGGTAGAGCTAATTCCCCTCCGCCTGGGTCTGCATGGGCCGGTGAATGCATTGACCGATAGAGTGTGGCTGGAGTGACACTGGTGACTTCCAAACTGGGTCACAAAAGTCCAGGCAGCTTCTGCCCGGTGTGTGAGAGCCCTTGTGCTTGGAGCTCGGAGCCACCAAGGAAGAAGTGCTCCCTCCCTGCGGGCTCCCTCATGTGAGGAAATCCACCCACCTGGAGAAGACACATGGAGCTGGTCCCATTGATGGTCCTGGTCGATGAGCCTTCCCAGGCCAGGCATCAAGTGTGCGGGTGAGTCTTTAGACGAAGCAGCCTCCAGCTGTCCAGAAACCCTGAGCCTTTGAGCCTTCCCAGCTGAGGCCTCAGGCGTGGTGGAGCAGAAACAAGCCACCCCCACTCTTCTTCTGACCCAAAGAATCCATGAGCGTAATCAAATAGTTTAGAAGTCAACACATTGTGATAACTTGCTATGCGGAATTAGTAGCTGGCACAGCTTCCAACATTTATTCATAAAGAGATTGCCCATAAAAATTCAGATTTTCTTGAAAAGTTGGCGGATGGAGCAGATGGAGCCTGTGTCTAAAAAGTAACAGTCAAGGAAACTTCATCTCACGAAGATCTCTTGCCTGGCTCCTGGGCAGTGTTTGAGTTTGCAACCCCTGCCCTAGAACACAGTATGCACATAATAAATATTTGTTGAATTCTGAAATCAATCCATCTTTCCTCTCACTGGTTTTATATTTATCTCTGTGTTCGGCTGATAAAAATTACCTTCCTCATGGTTTAATGGCACTGAAGATATTGTTTTTTCCTCCCTTTTGCCTTTCTCATTTCCTTCCTTCCTCCCTCCTTCCCTCCCTCCCTCCCTCCCTCCTTCCCCCCTTCCTTCCATTGCCATGATTTTTGTAGCGTCAGCCCCATTTGTATATCATTCCACTGTATGCTTCTCCTTCTCAGAAGACAGAATAATAAGATAACAGTCTTCAAGGTGGAAAATAACATAGAAAAATTAGGTTAGTTTCTCAGCAGAAGCACCGTGCTGCTCAAGGAGCACCTGGCTCAGAAGCATTTAGGGGAGTTCATGGAAATACAGAAACCTCCAGGCCCACCAGCTCAGGGGAGGGCACTGGTGTAGGGCTCCAGAATTTAGCAAGAGTTTCAGATGACTCCGGTGCTCAGTGTGGCTTTAGAGTCAGTCCAGCCTTGTTCAAGTAACCAAGCCTGGAGGGCGGGTCCTGCCAGCAAACTTGGGGGCTGCCAGGGCAGATGTGATGTGACCAGGGCCAGGGATCCAGGGGTTTGGGGTGCATGCAGAGGACGCTTTAGGGGATTCGTGAAGATCTTGGAAGCAGGACCTCCATTAGCATAGAGACCAGGAGCTTGGATGAGAAGGAGAGGCAAGCCAGGCTCCTTAACAAGGCATCTGTGAGCCTGGATTGGGGAGAAATTCTTGCCTGATTTGTACCAATTTTTTACTGCAATGTGGCATTTCCTTTAATTGTGAACATGGGCAACGAGCCACAGTGGCATTAGCATGGTCTGTGACCTTGTCCTCAAAGAAATCATAGACATTTTTTTATATCACAGATATCTTAAAATGCTGTTTTCACTCATCACTGCTTCAAAATTATGATCGTTTTTAGACCTACTGCTTGATCTGGCTATTTAATATATTATTTTAGAAGCACATCTGTTATCAAATCACAGGTTTAGAAAATATTTTGATAACCCTAATGGAACGTAATTGGTTTCCTTGGTAATCCCATGTATTTTATTTTATGAATTTAAAACATTCCTCACAAAGGAGCCCAGAGGCTTCACCAGGCTGCCCAGGATTCCGTGCACCAGAAGCCTTGGCTTACCAGGGTGGGCCACCTGCAGACGAGCTTAGTCTAATGGGACAACCCAGGCTGCCATCGTCCTCTGAGCCTCTCCCAGAGACAGGAGGGAGCTGGGGCAGGTGACAAGGGGAAGGGGCCCTGTCAGTTGCCCCCAGCACCCAGGCTGGTCCCCTCGTGCCTGCTGGCAGGCTGCCCCCCACCGCCTGCGGCATCCAAGCTACCAGCAGAATCCACAGCACCTGGAAGTGAATGACCGTGGCTGACGGACGGTCTTCTCCTGTAGACCGGCCAACCCTCCAACCCAAGCCTGGGTGTCACAGGGCCAAGCAGGCCCGGAATCAAATGCTGGCCACCATTTTAGACAGAAAGGGAAGTGCCGCATCCCCGCAGGCGGGGAAGACAAGCAGAGCTGCGTGCTCCTTGAAGAGGGCCCGAGAAAGACACCACAGCCCGTGAAAAACAGCGACCCTGCTACCAGCTGACGGCCCAGGCACTGGGCAAAGCCACGTATTCATCTGCACAAAAAACCCACAAAGTCGGGTTTTCTCACAATGTCCATTTTCTCACTTTCCAGTTGAAGAAAAAGGCTTGTGAGATCAGTCACTGAATAATATGAATATCTATTATTATTAAAACTATCGCCAATAATTAATCACAGGTCATATGTGTTAATGTGGTTTATACTCTGACATCGATATTACTTATGATATTAATTATAATTATCAGTTACCATAATATTGATTCTCGATAATAGTATTGCTTTTAATAATACTTCCTGCCATGTGTCAGACTATGGCCTGGACTCTGTACTTTCGTTGTTGCATACAATCTTCAAACAGCCTTCTAAAGCAGATATTAATACTGAGGCTAGTTTCTGGCAGAGATCAGGACTCTGGCGTCTAAAGAAGTTGCCCGAGCAGGGGGAGGCCAGGATCCAGCTCTGTCCCTGGACAGGTACTGAGGCCAGGCTTCTCCAGCGGAAGTCCACGTGCTGTGCCTCTCATTGGGTCCTGCCCGGCGTCTCTGGCCCACTCGCCCCAGCGCAGGTATTCTCAGCGCACATGAAGGGGCACGGCAGGAAGCTTTTCGGGGAAGGTAGAGGCCGGGGGCTCCGGGGTCTCAGGGGTGCGGAGCCTTGCAGACCTCCGCCCACGACCACCCATGTCTTCTGCCGTTTGAGTCAGCAGCTGAGCAAAAGCCTCAGAGACGGACCCAGGGGGTGTGGGACGACCGGGGATGAACACAAGCAGGGAGCATTTGAACCAAAACGCACTGAAACTTGGCAACCAGGACATGCCAGGGCATGCCGGCTCCTGGCTCGTAAAGGTGCAGCTTTTCTGTGACCATTTCGCAGTCACCTGGCTAAAATGATAGGAACAGTGGCAATGCCACCTGCTGACCCTCCTGCGGCTCTCTCGGGACCTGGGGCTCTGCTGTGTGCAGGCTCTCCAGCAGGGAGGGGGCCCCTGGACGGGGGAGTGCAGGGGAAGGGGCAGGGGTGGAATTTCCCTGGCTCGTTCCGTGACGCCAAAGCCGAGGTTAGACGTGAACTGAGCCACCTTGTGAAAAGCATTAAATATAAAGTCATCTGTTTACCTCGGCTACGGCTGTCACAGCCCCAAGTTCCTATCAAGGGTTTAAAGCGAACACTGAAAGCGGCCGAAAGAACAGCAGCGTTTCTGATTCTCTCCTAAGACCTGATTCACTTACAAAATGGGCTTATGAACTTAAAATTAGGGGAGGGAGGGAGGGGAAAGACAAGAGCCCTTTCATTTAGCATCTTATTCACAATGAAAATTGGCACAGAAGCCAGCCACATACATTAACATAGCTTGGGCAAGTTTAAAGCTTATGAATACATTTCTGTGGAAAAATGTGAATATGGAAAATCCCCTCTTATTTTGCCCTTTCCAAAAAAGCAATGAGTTCTGGGCTCAGTATGTATCCGAAACCTCACTTAGAAACCGGGAAATGCCAAGGACGACTGAGCTGGGGGGGTTGAGGTCTGAAGGGAGGGGAGGGTCTGCTACCTTGGAGACCAGAAGAAAGATTTCATCATAAATAGAGGGAAAGTCTTCCTGGGTCACAGAGGGGAGGCCCATCTAGAGTAGGCTGAGGTTCTCGGCTTCTCTCAGGTGGTATGGGTGTCTGCAGGACAGGATTAATTACAATTACAAGAAGAGAAGGAGAGGGATCTGCTTCAAACCTTGCTCAGAACATGCCAATTAAAAGGAGAGTTATAATTAAAGAATTTCCCAGAACAATAACTAAGAGTCTGCTATGGTGACTTTGTCTTTGAGTTCTGTTCATAGAGATTTTCCTTGAGGGACCTGAGAGTGTTTAGAGACATAAAGTAATTAACCCTCCTATAAACTGCCACGAGGGTAGAGGCTTTGGCCAATATTTCTTCTTGCTTTAGTTATTTTGCAGGTACTAAAAGATGCTTTGCCTGACAGTTTCGCTGGAGAATAGGGGACTTGAATATTCATTCACAGGGAGAGGGGGAAAGTTTAGAGACAAAACAGGCTAAGGAAATTTTCCACAATGACAGAGCACCATCCATCAGTACATCTGCCCATCTGTCCGTCCATCCACCCATCCATCCATCCAAAAAAAATATAAAAAATATTTATTGTGGGCCTAAAGCATACTCAGATAAGCACACGGAAGGTCTGCAGAAGCCCTATGTGGGGAAACACTCAAGATTCCTGTAACTCGTCTTCACCGCCCAGCCTGGAGAGCTGGAGCACTGCTGGTCTTGGTGGAGGAGATGGCCATGCAGTGGCCATGAAGTGGAAGCAAGATAATTTATTAACTGAGTGGAACTCTAAGTAAAGGCACAAGCCACCACTTAGCTAGGAAAAATCAAACAAGGAAATCTAGCTGATCAGAAACCAAACATTGACACGCTGAGCCAGTGCTCTGTGGCAGGCACTGCACTAGGCCACGGGAACACAGACACGCTCTTACTTTGCTGGTGGCATTTCCAGTCCAACCAGGAGACGACACGAAACAACTTCCGTTTCGTTAGGTGCTGCAGAAGGTGAAGGCTGAGGACAGAGCACACGAGTGGTCTGCAGGCTTGGGGGAGGCTCTTATCCATGAGCAGCTGGGCAGAGGGAGTGCTCCTATGGGGAGGAAGTTGCATGTACAAAGGCCCTGTGGTGAGAATGGGTTTGGTGCTCCTGAGGAAATGTCAGAAGGCCGGTGTGGCTGGAAGGGCAGGGTGTCTGAGGCTTTGTGTGCAGCCACGCCTTTAGGAATAACGTAAAGCCATAAAACCACTCTCCGATGTTCGCCTTTCGAAACTATGTCTCTGACTTCTAGGCGTAGACAGGTGCGTGGTGTCAAATGGTGGAAGCAGGGAGAACACAGGCAAGATGGTGGTGGCTCTTGAATTCAGCCTTTCCAGGTAGAGACGGAGAGGATAAGAGAATGGATGGATTTAGCTAGCACAGGGAAAGCCCTGCAGGACGGAACGAAATCCTCACGTCCTCTTGGGAAGCACAAGAATGAGAAAGGAGGAAAATGTCTCCCTGCCAAATGGCTAATGGAGGCACGGTGAGCACTGCGGGGCAGACAGCAGGTGCCAGGCTCCAGGGGGCTCGTGCCAGCGGGTGCGGGTGCTGGTGGGTGCTTGTGGGCAGGCTGTTCTTGAGGCCAGCTCCCCACCCAGCGTGCCTGTGGGGAGAGAAGATTTGAATTGAATGTCATATGCATCTCCAGTCACTCCCATCTCTTCTGTAGGCTAGATTTACCTTTTCTTTTTGCTCTATGAAGTTTCTGTGCCTGAAATCCAAAAAAATGGAAGCACGAAATGGCAATTCTTTGACCTTTGGAATGAGAGTATCTCAGAATCATTTAGAATAAAATTTAGCTGTCACAAAAATTGTGTTCAAATATTAAAATATTAAAATTCTTTTTAACTTCATTTTTAAAAATCACCATGTAAGAGCTCCAGCAGCCTGAAATCACAGTGTGTTCTGTTTGGCCCCGAGCCATATATCCCTGATGGTTTTGGAGGTTGCAAGCTTTCTACTGCACCTGGGAATATGAGAGGCGATGGTCACCACTAGCCTGCAAGTCTCCCAGCTCTGCATTTGCAGCAGTAAATCACCAACTTCCTTGAACGTTTTGCTAATGAGCTTCATAGCTTACTAACCGCAATCTCTTCAGTGATTAAGAATTTGGACCTGTATATCATGTCATATGAATTTGTCACAATTTTACTCAATATATTGTATAATTTCAACAAGTGATTTTTTTAAAAGTAGAGCAAGGGTCTATTTTTACCTAACTGTTAATAAAAGGGTAACTCTGACAAACATTTCTAATGGCAAAATGGGCCAAGATCTCTCTAAAAATTGATAATATTAAGTTTATGTATCTCATAGACACTTCCAAATCTCCTAGGCTGAGTGTGTCAGGTTTTTTTTATGGAAAGAAGGTGGGTACACAGAGAATGGAAGGTGGTTCTTGTTATTTTTCAAAACCAGTTCATCTTTTCTAATGAGTCACATCCCTGTGTCTAAGCCAAGATCCTCCATGTCCCCACTGGCCTTGGCTTTGGGAACCCTGGGTGTGACTCACGGGTCATGATCCTGAAGACAGAGCCCTATATTTCTCCAAAAACAATTTGGGTCCCTCCACCTGTGATGCAATGATACAACTCCATATAAATCAGTGGGAACTTTTATGGGTTGACTAATCTGTTAACACCCTGTGATCCAGAAATGGAGTTGCCTAAGCTTTTTAAAGGTTGGGTCATATAAATTGTGCTCAGGCAGTGGTTCTAGAGTTTTTAGTGTCTCCCAAGATGATGTGGCTTAATGGGACAACAAATGGGTGATTAATAGGCATAACTCTGTACACATCTTAACCATTGTTTTGTTGGAAAGAGGTAAATTCCTGTGCATTTATACTGGCTCTCAGCTTTATGCTGTCATTCTAAGGTAACAGCCACTGTTTACAGACCTTACAACTGGAAGAGCCCAAAAGATAAACTCCAAACTCCTTGGCATAGAGTAGAGAGTCTTAGAAATCTGGCATGACCCCATTTTGGCAGTGTCCTCGTTCACCATTGTCCACTAAAGTCATCTTCCATTCAGGTCTCTCAAAGTCCTCAGCGTTCTTGGAAATGTCCTCTTACATACTTTCATAAACTTTGCGTGACCTGAAATGCCTTTACCCTCTTCCCATGCAGGGAAACTCCTGCAAAATACTACTTCCTCCGTGCACCATCCCGGCGCCCCTGCCTCAAAAGCGCTCCTCTCTTATTGCTCCCATCTCAGGGACTGCTCCAGGGGAGGTCTTTTTGGAATGAATGTGTTTGACCATGAAACAAAGCAACAATCTTTGACTGAATTCTTTCTGAAATTAATAATTGTTCCAAGATTTCCTTTTGTTTTATATTTCCATAAATGCCATTGTTCTTCATTTTAGGTAGATATCTATGTAAGATAGATAGATAGACAGACAAATGATAGGTAGAGACAGCTATAAATACAGAGATACATAGACCATAAATATTACAAGAAAAATAATTTTAGTAAATATTTTCCGTCGATTCTTCTTATTCAGGGATTCAACTTGAGTCAACTGGTCTCTGTGCCATTGGGGATAGTTTTAAAACTGAAAGTCTTACAGGCATCAGGAATGGGTAAGCTATGCCTGCTTCTCAAATTTGTGTAAAGGATATTCTCATTTTTTTGGAAAGAATCTTTTTGAAATATCCTCACATGTTTTTTCCCCCAGAACAAGCATTTGGGAGTACATTGATAAATGTCTCTGACTTACTAAAAAGGCAACATTTTTTAAAAATTCAGCTTTATTTCTTTGAATTCCAGTGCATGTTATAAACTAGATGTAAGTAATTTCTATTTAAAGACATTTATATTTCAATATAAAGACATTTAAAATCACAGTGGGCCTATATTGAAACAGATGCATTTTAACCAAAAATGTCCTGTGCTCATTCTATCATTAAAAATGAACTCCTGGACACAAAAATTTGAGGTACATAGTTGGGATTCCTTTTTTTCCCTTGAGTCCTTCTTGGTTCAATAAAACTGCCAATTCTAGCATCCATTTCTCTTGCTTGAGACTTTCCTTTTCATAGCTAGAAATGAACTCCTATTATATGCTAGACATTGTACTACGTGCTGAGGATTTAGAAGAATAAGATGGAAAGAAATGCACCAAGGAAGAAATGTTTATTACTTTTTCTCAATAAATATCATACCCAGTGAGCCCAGATATTTTAAAATTCAAATAGGGAAGGTCTGACTTAATGAGGTTTTATATTTACCTGTTAACAGTAACTTTTTAAGATTTCAGGTCATTAGAAAGCTTATGGTCCCAAAACCAAAAGAATACACATAAGATGAAGGTCTACCAGAAGCCAAGAAAAGCCTAAACCACTTCCCTTTATTTCAGTTCCTGGAATATTAAAAAATGAATAAATGCCAACATTTGATTTTAAAATTTGTAAAATATTTTAAATATTTATCTTGAACATAGTAACAATTTTAATTTTAACAATGCAATGAGATATAATTGTGCTGTTCATAAGATTAGCACAAGTATTTATAAATAATATTATTTCATGGTTCATTAGAGATTGTTTGATTCAGTCAAAGAGGTGTAATTTAAGTTGTAGAATGGATGTCTTTTGACTCATCTTTGACTTCTGTATTGGTATGTATGTGTGTACAACAACCTCATTTGGAGAAAATGTCCGAAGCTTTATTTATAAACTCCCTGGAATGCATCGTGCTGCAGGGCCCCATCACATGCCCTGGTCAAAAAGGGAAAAGTGGAAGATATTTTGGAGCTGCCACGGCCTGGGACCCTGGCATACATGAGAAAGAGTATTTTGCTGCAGAAACACCTCCTGTCTGTAAGAATTAAGACAAACCTCTCTCTCTACACGCCCTCCTCTCACCCACAAATTAAAATCCTTCCTGTCTTGAATCACGACCATGCTTTTTAAATTTTTATAGCAATATTTTTTAACCTTTCATTTGAAAATAATTCCAATTTACAGGACAATTGCAAAAGTAGTGCAAAACCCACACAGCGAACTCCAACATATCCCATATCCCACCCCAATAACAGAGCCGCCAGCATTTAACATTTTCCACATTTGTTCCCTCTTTCCCTCTCTGTCTCCCTCCAATCTATCTAAAGGAGAAAGCTCTTTCTGATGTAATTAGAAAGCATTCTATTACCACCTAAAAAAATAATATGCTGCGCCAACAGGAGGAAGATGTAATAACAGGGCTGGCGGAAGTTTGACAGAGACCTGGAAATGCGATGAGGAAGGAAATAAGGAAGCAAAGGAAAAAGCAGGAAAGGGGGATGAAAGAAAAGGGAAGAAGGGAGGGAGGGAGGAAGGACGGAAGGAAGGAAAGGAGGAAGGAAGAAAACGGATTTTTCAGGGAAAAAAAGGACAGAAGACCCCAACTACCAGAGAGAAGCAGAAAAGTGCAGAATCTTCAGGGCCTTTCCAACATGGACATTGAAACAGCTCCAGACCTTTCCAACAACGAAACGATAGGAGAATCCAGAGCCCGGGAACTGCTCTGGCATAACTGTGGACAGATTTCCCCCCATATGTTTACAGAATTCCGAAAGTACAGAAATAGCTGTTGAGCTCTAAGCAGTTTTTGTAAAATTACCCTCACTCCGAGATGCTTTCATCCTGCCCTGGGGACTCTGGTGAAATCTAAATAAGTGGAAAGCTTCAGCTATTTTGGAGATTTCCCTGTGCTGAATAATATTCTGTAGATTGGACTAAAAGCAGAAAAAAAGGTAGATATTTTCACATTCACATAAATCAAAATGGCTGAATGTTTAAAAACAAACAAAAAAGTGCCCTCAGGCTGAAACCAATTATGGAAATTCTTAGCCGAAAGGGATAATTTATTAGATCATTTATAACGTGTACAAGGAGCAAATGAAAAGTGGTGTCCGTGACCTCAGCTACCACAAACACTACGATGTTTTCTATTTATAAAAATGATCACAATAAGTCTGTGGAGAGCACGTGGGGGGCAGCGCCCTGGGGGTCACCTCCATCCAGGAGAGTCGGACACATGGGTCTACGACTGCGCGGACTCGTCTTTTTCTCGTGATTCCCCTCATTGACTTCACTCGCTTTTAGGGGATTGTGTTTTAAAATGAGTTAATTCACAAAAGCACGATGAGAGCAACCCTCTTTCTCTAGTTAATTCCTGCTCACTCTTCAATTTCTCAGGGAAGCGCCCAACCAAATCGAGCTAAACGTTATGCCTCATGGCAACCGGATCAGTTTCTGTCTTTGCCATATTCTGGGGTCCCTGGAAATGCAGGCACCAGGTCATGATGCTCACCACCCAGCCCCAGTGCCGAGGACGGTGCCTGGCCTTCAGCGGACACTCAGAAAACATTTGTTGAACCCGAGAGTGAAGGAAAGAAAACTATCTCCAGTTTGCCAAAAACACAATTGCATTGTTAGAACGAGTTTGGCTGTGACAGAAAACCCAGCTGCACTTAATAGCATGCCAGAGGCAGGTGTTTTCAGGGTTGGTTAATTGAGCAGCTCAGCCGTCTCGACACGCATCTACTGCGCTGTCAACCTCTTGTTTTCCCCCTCATAGTCACAAGATGGCTGCCATGATTACAAGCACACACTCCCACACACCTTACCAGGTTTAAAGAGAGCAAATTAGGAGTGAAGGAATCACTTCCCAAGCATCAGTTTCTTCTTAGGGAAGAAAACCTATCAACAGAGATCTTCTGAGCAAACTTCCTCCTCAGTTCCTAACGGCCAGGATATGGCCATATAGCCTTAGCATCCCTGCAAGCAAGGCTGGGAAAACAAGTGCCTGGCATTTTCAAGCTCTGTAATAATGAGAGGGCTCCAAAGGCAAGAGGAAAAAGTGGGCAAGTTGCTATTGGGTAGCAACCAAAAGTAGGTACCAGAGGGGCCTGTGATTATATTCTTTACTCACCACTATTCTTCAAAGCTGTAATTAAAATATGAGCCCTCTTGTGCTGTAAGAACATGGGAACAACATGATCTGAACATAATTTTCCTTGGTCCAAAGAGGCAGATTAGCAGGTGAATCCAAAAATATTTCACAAGTAATTACAGCAGCATCTGGTAAGGAAAGAACCCCATCAGCATGCTAGCCTTGAGTTTCAGTTTTAAACCCTATTAGATCAGAAGAGGCACTAGAAGTGTACCCCCATTTCATCTTCCCATACACTGGCTAACGATATTTAACTGATGGCTGCTGTCCATTAGTGGCTATCATCACAGCAAAATAGTTTGGGTGGATCTGGAGAAATAGAATTCCATGCTCTTGTTCATTCTTTCTTCCCCTTAAATGTTAAGGCTGCTTTCAACACCTACTAGATCAAGGGAATAACAGCATCGTTTTGGGAATTAAAAGGGCCAAATATTGCTTGATGTTAGGCATACCACCTGACATGTCTTTGCAGGTAAATTGAAATCCAAGATTATTGAGCAGTCAGAAGATACAGAGACTCAACTCACTTTACTACCGGAATGTAGGCTTTTATTTAAGTACAGATACTGGCGATAGGTCTTTTGTTTTTACCTCCTCTGTCCTGATTTGCTCTGCTTCTAAACCTAGTTAAAAAATCTCTCAATAAGCTGCAAGGTGCTGAAATATCAGTTTCAGTTTTCATTGGCAGGAATTTGACATACCTGGGAATAGAAGCCAGCCTGTACCATTGACTTGGAGATGAGGGATGAGTTCCTTGCGAAATTCAGAAAGATAGAAAAATGGAAGCCCCACTCAAACGTTTCTCAGATCCAGAGATCAGTGATCTCAATGTTCTTTGGAACCATCAGCCAGATTTGGTAATATCGTTCATTGGTTGAAGTTCAGACTAGTACTGAGAGAGTGGTGCAATCATGATCTCCCCCCGCCCCCAGGGTGGGGCATCTTTACTGTGGCCCTTGGGCCCACGTGAAATTTTGAACATATGGGGAGTGCCCCTCTGGAAAACCTGCATGGTATTCTGGTATTATAGAAAATTCCTGGTCTAGTTTGTGGCTATTTCACAGGGGAAAAAGTCAGTGACATTATTTAGGCTTTTCCCCAGCCACCTCATCACCTACTATACTTTATCTTCTCTTAAACTCATTTCCTATATTTACAACCCCTGTTATTTTCAAAACATTAAAAATGTGCCTCTCAAAGAACAGTGATGCCTTTCCTCTCATCCTGTAGTTTCCCTAAGCCAGCCCCCCATTTGCTGTGATTTACAGGTTGTTCTTTGTCCTCTGTGTGGCGAGCTTTTCAGGGGAGCCTCTCAGCGCACTTGAACAAATACAATGCACTTTGGTTTGTTCACATGTGTAAATATTAGAGATGGCAGCATTCCTTTGAGAAAATTTGGAAAAGGTTTAATTTTGAGGACTTGACATTTCCCAAAGTAACTGAAAATGTTTGATAGACTTGAAGCCTCTTTAGAACACAGCTTTTCAAAAGCCAAGGAAAGGTATGCAATCTGATTCTGAATGTCGTCCAAAGGCCACCTGCATTAAAATTACCCGAGGAGCTTGTTTAAAGAAATGCAGATTCTCGGTCTCCTTAAATGTGCTGAATCAGGCTCTCTCAGGATGGTCTTTTGAAATTTGTCCTTCCGTGTCCTTCTCAAGGTGATTCTTATATATCACTTGAGAGCTACCAGCA
This sequence comes from Cabassous unicinctus, assembly GCA_029593785.1. NCBI lineage: Eukaryota > Metazoa > Chordata > Mammalia > Cingulata > Chlamyphoridae > Cabassous > Cabassous unicinctus. Next base: position 29,646 of record JAQZBX010009845.1, read on the forward strand.
TTGGCATTTCCAGTCTATTATTTTCTCTGAAACAGGGGAAGTGAAGGAGAAAAAGGAGGTAGGAAAAAGGAATTTGATTAATAAGTTTTAATAGCTAAAACTTAAAGTACATGGATGAAGTGTTCTCCGCCATCCCTGTGCCATAGACACGTTGGCAGACTGGGAAAGCCAGTGCACCCCTTCTCAAAGTACTATGTTCAAATGTGTGAAAGAAAATACGTAGGTCTACAAAGAATCAGTTATTTTAAAGTAGAGTTCCAGCTATAGACGTCTTGGGAGTGAAGAACCCCTGAACCAAGGGGACAAAGTAACCCAACTATCACGCTATGCAGGAAAGCTTATAATGGTCAGATGAGATGTGATTAGACACTGCCAGATGCTTGCAGTCTAATTTAGGATGAACTCCAACAAGAGAATCTAAAAATGCTTCAGAGAGAAGGGTCACTGAAAATAATAACAACAAAAGTGTTTTAAGGGGGGCCCATAGTAAAGGGTTTGGTCGTTTTCCATCTCTCCCCTTGTACTGAATACTTCCTCGCAGCCTGTTCGCATGAACCATTTTCTTCCTTTTAACAGTGTACCTTGCTCCAGTATCTCCCACTAGCTACCATACTACCTCTCTTTCTTTTTTCTCAGGGAAGCATCTAGAAAGAGTGGTCCATACTTCGTTCTTCTCTCACCAATTACCTGCTCCCATCCACTTTTCACCATGATTACTGTTTCCGCCAAGGTCACTGGCATCTGACACTACCAGTGACTCCCTCTGTTTTCAGTCTACTGATTTAACTTTTAACTCCTCTTTGTCTGGTGTTCTCACTACTACAGTTTCTCCTCTTCAGTTTCGTCCAGCTCTTATTTCTCCATCATCCCTGGAATGTCTGTCCTCACCAGTCTCTGCCCTCAACCCTCTTTCCTTTACCTTCCTTCACACTTTATCAGTCCTTCCTCATCTTCCCCTTACTGCCTTATCCTAGGCTTCCATCATTATTCGTCTGATTTATTGCCATAGCTGTTTGAGTCATCCCCTGTCTTCAGCTTATCCCTCCAATCCACTCCCTCTCCCACTCTCACAGTGGAAGCATTTCTCCTTCTTGGAGCTGGTTCTTCCTTTAGTTTTCATATCACTGTCCTAGTTTCCTTCCCAAATATTCCCCAGTCTGGTGAGGTATCTGTGTATCTCCAGAGCACCCTAAAGCCTGAAGCTCCTTCTCTTTGGGGTTGGCATGGGGTAGGGTAGAGGAGAAGATTTGTCTCTGGGAGACAAATAGTCAAGGAAAGGAGAACACTGCTCTTGTTCTTCTCCTTCCTCCTTCCTTCCTTGCTCTACCTAACCTCCTGGAGTTAGGGGCAGAAAGAACAAGAAAAAGAAGAAAAAAGCTGAATAGCAGAAGAATAGGAGAGTAGAAAGGATGATTATTTACTGGTCTTCCCCTGAAAATGAATAACTTAAAACTCTGACATTCAGCTGGAAAGTGTCACCACCCCTCTTCACCCTGGACTAAGCCTCAATTGAGTGTTTGTGGAGCACTGTCTTAGTTTGCCATGCTGCTATAACAAATACCACACAATGTTTGCTTTGACAATAGGAATTTATTGTCTCATGATTTGGAAGGTTGGAAGTCCAAAGTCAAGGCATCAGGAAGGCCATGCTTTCTCCCTGGCCTGGAGCATTCTTGCACTGGCTTGCTGCAGTCATTGAGGATCCCTGGTCACCTCTCTGCCCCCCATCACGTGGCAATCTTTCTCTCTCTGTCTGCGCTCCTGGTTTACACTGAATTCTGTCCTCTTCCCATGTGGCCTCCTCTGACTTCCTGTGACTGAATTTCTTCGACTCCAGGAATAAGGATTTAGGCCCACTCTGGTTCAGCCAGGCCACACCTTAACTGAAAATGACATCTTCCAAAGGTCCTATTTGCAGTGAGTTCACTCCCACAGGGACGAGGATTGAAATTAAGACCATGTCTTCTCCTGGGGCACATAGTCCAGTCTATCAAAAGCACCTACCATGTACCAGGCATTGTGTGCAAGCCCTGATAGTGTAATTGTTAAATGCCTCTTATGAGCTGGGGGTGGGGGGGCTGGCATATATGGCCCACATTTCATATTAAAGTCACCAGAAGAGACTTAAAAATAGCAATACACAGGCCCTACCCTCAGAGATTCTGATTTAATTGATCTGGGGTGGGGCCAAGGCATCATTAATTTTTAAAAAGGTGATTTTAATGGGCAGCCAGGGTTGAGAAGCACTGGCCTAGATGATGGGTCAGACCGTTCTGAGAGCTAACCAGTCTGCAGCCTCCAGAGTCTCAGGCAGGACTTGCTTTCCTATGCTCAAGCCAAGTTCTGTACCAGGCCCTGGCGTTGCTGGTTCAGAGGCATTGCTCTCCGCAAGCCTCGGTCTTGACTCCCAGCCTCTCCACAGGTCCAAGTCCCCCTGTGGGTGCAGTTGGTTGCGTAGGATCCTCTGTCTAATAACGGGGTTCTCTCATTGGCTGCCTTCCCAATCAATGTTCCCCACCCTCTATTCCAAGCCCCTCCCCTCACAAACGTATATCTAGGACAACTTGAAATCTTAGTTTCTGTTGGTAATCTATATAATTACATTACTCAGCTACCAAACCTAGTCCTGTAAAAAAGACTTAAGAGATTTTTTTTCCTGAGCCAGAAAGGTGGGACTGTGACACTCCCTCACAGTTATGGCCTGGCTTTGGAAGGAGCATTTATTTGCATGACAATGCCTCAGAAAATAATATTCTCACCTCTTTGCTGGGCCTCCTTTCTTGGCTGAGCAGGTGCTCGTCAGGAAACAAAATCTCATCCTGGTTGATGGAACTAGCAGTGCCTTCAAAGTAGGCCAAAGAATTTGGAGCTTGTCTAACCAGAAATTCTTACCCACTCCCAAAAAATGCATATCCTGTTCATCCAAAGGATGATAATTAGCACTTGCTGCCACTACTGAAGTCCTGTGGGATTTGGCCACTGCTCCCTAATGACCACGTCAGCCACGTGACACAGCACTGAGTCTACCAGAGAAGGTGTTGCAGGATTCCTTAGACTTAGGTGTGACTGCCCCAACAAAACCATTAGAGAGCACGTAAGAAAGGACATGGCTAGAACTCAGACAAGCACTTGACTCAGTTAACGCAGCAGCCATAGATTCCCTCCCAGAAAAATTATAGCATCATAGAATATTGAAGCTAGAAGAGAACTTAGAAATTTTCTAATCCAGATGTTCTCAACACTTTGGGACTCACTGCCTTTGATTAGAACCTGTTGAAAGCAATAGACCTTCTTGCAGAAAAATGCTGGTACACACAGTTTTTCACACAGCATCAGGAAGTCGGGTCACAAGCTCCATGGTCTGGGCCCATGTGCCAGTGGAGAACCCTCCCACTTTATAGATGAGGACACTGCAGCCAGAGAAGCAGGAGGTTCTTCCAAGGTCTCACAAGCTAGTGGCCGAGACACGATCTCCGATCTCCTGATTCTTTTCCCATGGAAGGTGGCAGGACCACTGTTGCATCAACTCCTCAGAAACTGTTTTGGACCTGACTTTTTCTGAGCCCATTCTCCTGTTCGCAGGCTGTGTTCTATTGCCAACATGGGCAAACATATCCCTTTAACTGGGCAGCCTCTTGGAAGTGACAACTTAACCCACAGAAAATAATTCCAAGCACAAAGTCATAGAGTTGGAGGGCCTCTGGGAGCCGTGTCTTCGCCACAGCGCCACCTGGTGGAACAGTGGAGTAAACCCAATGCAAGCCGGGGGACAAGCCTGTGCTGCAGAGAGCAGCACTTACCATTTCTTCCATATTTGATGCCAGGAAAGCAGTTTTATCCAGATTTTTGCAATAAGAGTTCTTTGAAATATTGCCAAATAAAACCTGGTTCAAATATCAAGTGATTTCTCCAAAGAAACTGAGTTTTTATTCCCTAGCTCTTCATATAAAGTTAATACTCTCACCTTCCCCTGTAATAACAGATACATCTAAAAGTTAGGGTAAAAATTATTTCTTTTGAAGTAACCATTGCCAAGCACATTTGGCAAATAGAAATGACCTCAAGTTTGTGAGCGTCTCTTAAATTGCCCCGTTATCTAGAGGCAGTGGACTCTGGGTTCTGCTTCCCTCTGCCATTTAGGGCTGCGTGAGCTTAGGTAAACCAAGCTTTCAGCTTGGACATGGGCATAATCAGTGGCAGTGACTCTGGCACTTACTAGCTGCGTGACATGGACATGTAATGCACTTACCCCGTGCCTCAGTTTCCTCTTCTGCAAAATAAGACAAACAATATCACTCATCTCTTAGGTAATCATGAAAATCTAATTATATAATCTGTCCGGTTTTGTGACATCGGTTGTCAGAAAATTACATGAGATTACACAGGTAAGAACTCGGGACAGGTCCAGAGGAAATACTTAATGGACTTTGTTTATTAAGATTGAGTGGAAATGACTTCTTGGTTAGGACATAACCTCACAGAATTCATTATCACATGTGCAATTAGCAAAATATTAAGACAAAAGAATCAAATGTTACTGAGGGAAGGGAATCCAGATGATAAAACTGAGGTTCAGAAATGTTCAGGGGTCACTCAAGGACACACAGCTATGAAGGGTAGATTAGAACAACCCAGAAGAATCAGATGAAAGAAAAGAAAGCAGACCTCAAGGAGTTAAATGCAGGGTCCAAGCCTTCTTACTAAGTATTCAGCCGGGTCTCCAAGCTGTGAGCACTAGGCATGGGATTGCAGATCTCACCCAAGGGCTGAAAGGACCAAATTCCCAAAGCGCCAACTTTGAAGGCCATCAGTCATACCTTTCCTGTCCAGCAAGCCCAGGACCAAACCCCTTCTCTGTGTGTGGTCAGAGCTATCAGCCTTGGATGCTCTCAGGGCCCAGGGCACTTGCACCATCCCACCTGAGGGCTGGGACCTCCATAGCCACTGCAAACTTCACAATTCTGGGATGAAAAAGCAGCAGCCAGGCAATCCTGGCCTTTCCCCCTCAATGGCACCGAAACACATGGATTTTCTCCCACGTGTTCTAAAAGTTTATGGTTGGTTAAGATATGAGTTTGGAAAATCAGCAAAAGCATTCTGTGATAGCTGTCTATTCGGAATTTATAATAGAGTCTTGAATATTTTGTTACTTTAAATTGTGGGCTGCACATCCTTTTTATCAGTAAGACAGATAAACATATGTATCCATCCATCCACCCCCCGCCCCCAGGAGAATTGGTTGATAAACATTTACAGCACAGCACTGCCTGGAGAATTCCGCTGGTCCAAACAAGATGCACCTGGATGCTAGAGGAACCATTTTTCTACTTGTTTAACTTGATGTGAGTTACTTAAACTTTCAGACCTCAGTTAATCAAATGCAAAAGTGGGTAAATGGGCATAACCTGGACTTTACAGGGTTGTTTTACCGATTACACACTCTTCGCTTTGCACATTGTTTAGCACGATGTCTGGCACACAGCAAACTTTGAGCAAATGGTCATTATTGTACAATGGAGCGTATTTCAAAACCTGATGCTCATAATGATCACCCTGGATTATTTAAGGAAGATTCCGTTTGGCTCAACATGTTTTATTTTAAAGACAAAAAAGCAAGCAAAGCATTTTAGATAGATTTCAATCCAATGTGGCTAAGATAAAATTTTAACTATTTAGGCCCTTAAAAGAGGATATGGTGGCTGGAAGTTGCCTAGAAAATTCCCTCGGCTGACAGTCACAGATTATTTCTGTAGGGCTTCACTCTTCACAAAGTGCTCTCTAACACGCCACCCTCGAGAGCTCCACGAGCAGAAGATCCCTACTGCCCAGAAGCATTTCTGCAGATTTGCCTGATTCAGCACGGAGCTCTTTTTATGGCTAAAAAAGATTTTTCCTTGTCTCTAAACATCAAGTCAAAAGGACCCTAGGACTTTTTGACCTCCAGGGGAGCTGACCAGCCCAAGGGAAGTCCCAGGAGCTCCTCTCCCTGCTGTCATTAAGGACCCGGAACAAGCAGGCTGGCTGCCTTTCCTGCTGGCCCACTGCCCTTGAACCGAAACGTTCCCTCCCCTCGGACACCCTCTGAGCCTCACTGAAAAGTGGGAGCAAGAAAACAGGAAGTGAGGAAACTGGTTTGGGCTGAGGTGAACAATAGAGGTGAATGTGTCACTAAAGGGAGGTTCAGAAAGGAAATGTTAAGATAACAGCCCTTCCCCGTGGTTTAGGACAGTTCCAGGGTTTTTTGGTATTAGTTGTGTGTGTGCGGAAATACTTTCCTAATAGGCTTGCTAACCAAGCACACAAACTGTTTTTATTTATATTTACATTTGTGCATATTAGATACACATTCATAGCCATATATATGGCATATACATACGTGACACATAAATAGATGCCATGAGTTTGTGTTAAATAGACACTTTTAATGACTAGTTTCTTTTGTATCAAGGCCAAAAGGATTCTCTAGCTGATGTATGTGCTCAACGCTTTGATACTTCGGCAATAAAAACTTAGCGAGGGTGTACTTTGCTTTTGCTTATATCACGTTTCTAAGAATAACCTAGACAAATCACTGGATAAGGTATCTATTCTCTGGATATTACACATTCAACTTTACTAGTATCTGCAATAAATAGAATTTTGAATTATAAGGGAAATGTTTCTTTTTTTAAATATATTTTTTATTTATTTTTAAGATACTTAGATTACATAAAATATTACATAAAAAATATATAAGGGATTCCCATATGTCCCACTTACCAGACCTCCCACTTTTCCCCACATTAACTTCTTTCATTAGTGAGGTACATTCATTGCAATTGACAAACACATTTTGGAGCATTGCCACTAAGCATGGATTACAGTTTACATTGTAGTTTACACTCTGTCCCACACAATTCTGTAGGTTATGGCAGGCTATATAATGGCCTGTATCTGTCATTGCAATGTCATTCAGGACAATTCCAAGTCCTGAAAATGCCGTCATATTACACCTCTTTTTCCCTCTCCCTGCTTTCAGCACTTCCAGTGGCCACTGTCTCCACATCAATGATATAATTTCTTCCATTGCTAGAATCACAATAAGTCTATAATAGAATGCCAGTAAGTCTACTCTAGTCCATATTTTATTCCCCAATCCTGAGGATTCTGGGTTGGTGATGCCCACTCCACCTCTAACTAAGAGGGGATCCCATATGGCCAATGGATGGGACTCTCTTGCTTGCAGTTGTAGACTCGGTTCATTGGTGTGGTGGTTGTCCATCATCACCTCCTTGTTAGTTGTCCTGGGTGAGTCCAATGAACTGGAGAGTAAGTGCTGCAACTCCGCTGAGGCTCAGGGCCCAGCTGGCACATGGACAGCCCAGAGATTCAAGTCTCTTGGACATATACCTACCAACTCCAGCACCAACTATAGGTTCAAATAAAAGGGACTGAAGAGACATGTGTAGAGAAGTCACAACTGAGTCCAACTCTGTCACACTCAGGAGCACAATCTCCAAACTCTGGAGCTATCTGCCATAACTGTAGGACCTGAGTGTCTCTGGCGCCCTCAGGAACACCACTGTTTGGGGTGTTATCTACTTTGGCCATCTGTGAGCTCCTGCTGAGACGTGCATAAACGTTACTTCTCTGATGACCTCCCAACTCACTGTGAAGTCCCTAAACCATATAAACTCATTTATCTTTACCTTTTTCCCCTTTTATTTAAGGTCTTTTTCCAGTTGCATCACCAGCCTGTGCTTGGTGCCAGGGAGGCTCATCCCTGGGAGTCAAGTCCCTCGCTGGGGGGAAGGTAATGCATTTATATGCTGAGTTTGGCTTAGAGAGAGGCCACATTTGAGCAACAAGGAGGCTCTCAGAAGGTAACTCTTAGGCACCCTACAACACTAGGCTAGGTTGCAAATTCAAAAGCAAAAGGCTCATAAGCATAGTCATCAATATCTAGGGCCCATCAATGGACCATCCTTCTTCACTAGTCATTGCCCCTGTACTTGGGGGGAAATGTTGTTTCTGTTTGATTTAGAATGTGCTATGTGAATAAACTCCTTGGCAGTAAGTTGTCTACTCTCTTTCTGGGCATCTTCCTTTGGTTATGCAGGTTGTCATTGTCATTGTTAATGTTCAGAATTGAACAAAAATGGCTGGAAATGGCCCAAACAGTGCATGATCCAGTGGGCCAATAATCACCAGCACAGTTTAGATTCTACAACACAACCTAGCATAGCAATCGCATCGAGACAGAGCACTCCATCGTTACTTATGTAACTGAGATTTTGGTGCCAGTGTTGGACTTTCCATCAATCCTGGGTAAGTTTAATTTTGTTAGTTTACATCTACTCCATTAACTTAACACAATCTTTTTGACTCTCCATCCTAGCAATATTAGTTATTTCTCTCAATTTTGTGCCATCTGCAAGTTGGATAAGCCTGTTTTAAAAAGATGTTCATTATTTTTTTCTGTTCATAATCCCCCCTTTGGGAGCAACAAGATCTCTCTCTCTCTCTCTCCCTCTCTCATTTTCTCTCTCTCTCTCTCTCTTTGAGAACCATTTCTCCCCTATTCTCTAAACAGGTGGTTTGGTGGAACTTGCCCAATCCACTTGTCCCATAGGTGGGCATGTGGTGGCTGCCTGGCTAATCAGAATTCTCCATCACTCTGGCCACTGTTATTGATTCATGATTAGGCACACGGTTAAACCAGGAAATGAGAGTCGTCTCAGGTATGCTGCTAGGAATCATTTTCTTTCTCTGATGTTGCTAAGCTGGTAGAACATAAGGAAGGAGTCATGGGGCTACCTGTAACACCATATGGAGAAGCCTGTAGGGTACAAAGCCAAAAGAGAGGAAGCGGAGCCAAGTGCTAGTGAGAAAAAGACAAGATCTTTGTCACACTGGTCCTGTCATAATCCAAGCCATGCTTGGAGCCTCACTCCTGAAATTTTCTCATTGTGTTTCAGTCACTTGGAACCAAAAGAGTTTTAATTCTTCTCTTTTTTTCACCCAAATGCCTCCTTAACATGTTCAGCTGGAAAAGAGCACAGTACTCTCTATCTAGAGATCAATCTCTGTTGAGGTTCAATGGTGGCATGACATTCTATCAGCTATGGACACACTGTCTGCCAGCTTCTGTTTTCCTATCTTGCTCCAAGGATATCATGAGAAACTTTCTCAAGGACCTTGATGAATGAATCATGTATGCTATATCTATTTGTCCAAAAACACTTTTAGAAAATGAAAGAGGCAAGTATGTCATGAACTCAATCTGATTTTCAATTGTAGAGGACAATTGCCAATTTTTTGTAGTCCAGAATCCTGTTTCTTTCCAAACAGCACACTGATTTCCTTTTGGAGAATGAACTGTAACCCTCTCTGTCTGTAGCCTTGGCAGACAGGCAAACCTAGCTTCCTGCCTCAGACTGTGATGGCCTAAGGGTCCAGATTCTTTCTTTCTCTGCCCTTCTTGGCCAATCAGTGCCTCTCTCTTGAGACTTTGAATTTTGAATAGTTGTCACCAAGTTGAAGGATATGTTTGTTTGTTCTTTTTAATTATGGAGCACTTACAAGAGTTTTCTCTTTATAAGGTGGACCTTCCAACTTTCTGGAAGATTTTAAAATCTCACAAAGTCTCTGTTTAGTATTTGGGTATATATAATTTTTCTAGAAATTTTAAAAAAGTCATTGGTTTCACTAATCCACATTTTTATCTCTTTGAAAATATAGAGACATCTGATATTTCCTTGTATGTAGGAACCTCTTTCATTATCCACAATTTCCCTAAGGTGGTGACAGCCATGGAAACATGGAATACAAGAGAAGCAGAAACATCCATTGGTTATATCTACTCTAGCACCAACAGGACCTGGGGTTGTAATCCATCGCAGTTATGTATATTCCAACCCACTAGCAGAGATATTCTTAGCCTGGAAATAGATGCAGGAGTGGCTGGCCTTGGACTTCTGTTCTGTTGGTAAACCTTTACCACTTACAGTGGACGAATCAAGTATCTGAGCTACCCTTAAATATTTGATTCACTCAGTTCCTCTTGCTCTGAATCCATAAAGCACAGGCCATGGTGACCTAATTGTTTTTCATGCCTTGATATTTATAGGATTCCTTATGTCATAATTGGCATTTTTGTTTTGTGCATCCATCTTATGAGTTTGGATAACTTAAGTTTGGTTCTAAAAGATGGAATAATTCCTGGTAAGTTGGAAAATTCAGGTTTCTTAGTCTGCGAAGTTGAGTGCTAAACTCTAGACTGTGGTAGTTTCACCAAGCAAGCAAATGCCACCCAATGAGGTTATTTTAGTAGAGAGCCCTTCCTCTCACTTCCTCTATAAAGCATCATCCCACATAGTTGCATTTTTTACAATCCTCTTGTCACATGGTCTGCTTCATTAAAGATGCTTTCAGCTAAAGGTAAAGGCAAATCCAACTTTAAAAATTAAGCAACTCGAGAGTTAAGGAACGCCAGATCCAGACAACCCCTGTAGGTCCACTGGGTTTATCGCCATGGTCGTAAGGCAGAGGCAGCAGGACTACTGAGCAAAGGGCCCAACAATATCCAGAGACAGAAAACACTAAGTCCTCCCTACGTCTCCTTTCAAGAGTAACAAAGCCCCTCCCAGAAACTTCCCGGTGGGCTTCCCCTCATATCGGTGCCTAAATCTGCATTACAATAGAGATGACTTTATGGGGCTCAGAGCAATCGGGGTCAAATGTCTCAGGGTTAGAGATGGCGCCAGCCTCACCTGAAGCCTTGGCCATGAGGAGGAAAATAGATATGTGAGCAAAATAAGAGTTCTATTAGTAAGGAGAAAAAGTGGAAACATAGATGGTAGGTAATGTCAAAAATGTCTACAAACATGGCCACCAACAATCCTGCGCTTCATCAAGAAACAGGTCTACTTCCTCTCCCGTTGAATCTGGGCTGGACTTGCACATCCTTCCACCAACTGAATGTGATGAACTGACAGACTTGGACTTAAGGGTCCTAGAAACTCCCTTTTCCACCCACTTGGGACCCAGCTGCCAAATAAGTAAGCCTGGAGTACCCTACTGAGAGACAATGTGGAGAGGGAGCAGTCCCGCCAGCCCCCAGCCATCCTGGCCCCTCCAGGTGAGGCAGCAGACACACGAGTGAAGCCATCGTGGACACCCTAGACCTGGCCGAGCTCCTACTTGACGTTAGCCACATGTATGACCCTGGCTGATGCCATAGAGAGCAGGAGAGCCACAACGAGGCACAGAATTGTGAGAAATAACAAATATTGACATTTAAAGCTACTAAGTTTGGGCATGGTTTGTTTACATAGTAGTGGGTAAACTTGTAGAAGTCCCTCATAATTCTGTGTTCATAGGGGACTTGTGCTAAGCCTTTTAATGTATTTAAGTTTTCCATCTTTTTAAAAGTAATATTACTATGAATTTTTAATCATAATCAGATTTTAAAATTTTTGTCAGTGCCTCTCAATTTCTCTCAACCATTGTTCTTTTAGATGTGTCCATATTTTCAGCCTCAGAGAAGGAAGCAATACCATGTATTTCAGGAGTACACATTTCTGGGGAATCTGCATTTGGGATGAGCTCAGCTGTGTTCTTTAGGTAGGAATACGAGTCACCACAGCCCCAAACCAACGCAGCCAGCATGCTGGCTGCACACACGAGGCACTTGCTCACACCAGAAAATGCTAGTTGAATTGAAATAGCCACGATGCACTGTCACATCCTGGTCTGTGCCCCCATGTCACCTCCGGGTGGGCCTGAGGGGATAAATCCCTTATGTTGTCCTTGGACCCTGTGGTGGAATGACATAAACTTTTCAAGGAGCCTTTTGATGCTGAGAAGTTTTTCTGGTGATAGACAGCAATGACCTATAGAACCTATATGCTTTGATAAGAAAGATGAACTCATGCAAATTTAGAAGCATTCCTATCCCTGCCTTATTCTACAGAAAGTGGCAAAGAAAGATGGTCAAATGGACCTGGTTTATGAATTCAGAGGACTTTGAAGACCATCCTCTTTATAATTAGGGCTAGCAAAATCTATGCCATCTCCCTTTGAAGTGTTCCAGAGAAGGAGACGCCATCATTTTTCCGTATATCACAAAACAATGCTAAAGGAGCCTTTACTGCACTCTACCCCCATGTATCCAACCCCCCAGTGTGAGCCCAGAAACACATGGATGCACAAAAGGACACACACTCAGACAAGTTTAACCTGAATCCTTAATGCTATGCTCTAACCCTTTTCCATCTTTCTGAGGACTTTACAAACAAAAAAGCAAATCTTCCCCACCTTCTTTCACTCCCTGTAAAGAGGTCTGAGCAATGGGACTTTACTTCACTGAAAATGGTTGCAGCCTAACAGTAGGGGGTGGGGGGGTGGGGCGGAGGGGAAGGTTGTTGCACAATCTTTTGAAATGCAGAGGATTACCCACAAACAGAAGGAGAGAGTACTTGGGCTCAGCTCCTCTCTCCATCATTGGGTATTTTGTGACTTGTCATCTTTCTGAGGTCCTCTTTCACAGGGAGGCAGAAAGCATCGATTTAGCTGTGAGTGCCATAGAGGTAACAAGGACAAGGAGCAAAATGGTAGGTGAGATGGTAAAGGGAAAGGTCTATCCTTGGTACCATCTTGGGTCCCGAGTCACAGAGAAGAGAACCAGAGGCATAAACTCAACTCTTTTACAAAACTCACTGCACCCATGGTCCTAGCAAGGGGGTCCTTTTTGACATCAGGTATCAGGCATTAATAAATTCCGTTGAAGTACTAATGTAGTTATTAAATCACTTTTTCCTATTCCCAGTTGAACTGAGAACAAAGGCTCTCATTATAACATTGGATTAGGACTGCCAAGGGTTTATGTAATTTTGGTTAATGAACCCATATAATTAAGGAAGGCAATTTCATTCTGGCTTGCTGTAAGACATGGTCATGAAACTGCAGAAGTACATATCCCCCTGTATTCGTCAGCCAAAGGGGTGCTGATGCAAAGTGCCAGAAATCTGTTGGCTTTTATAAATGGTATTTATTTGGGGTAGAAGCTTACAGTTACAAGGCCCTAAAGAGTCCAACTCAAAGTTAGTTCCTCACCAAAGTCTGTTGCCACGTGTTGAAGCAAGATGGCGAACGATGTCTACATGGATTCAGTCTTCCTCTTCCTCTTAAGCTCTGTGGGCCCAGCTTTTTCTGATCTCAGCTATAGGTTGAAGGGCTAGTTTCTTTCCCGGCCTGCTCAGCTGCTCAGGACTCTTGTCTCATCAGCTACAAACTATCAGGCCAACAGCTCATTCTCTTCCCTGGGCCTCTGCCGTGTCTATGGAGCTGTCTCTCTTCCTCTGTGTTCTTCTCCTGTGCTCTTGATGGACAGTCCTTTTATATAGCCCACCAAGGGGGCAGGGACTGAACCCTGCATGGCCTAATGATGTATCAAAGCCCTAATCTTGATTTAATCAAATAAGCATAAAGCCTGTGAATTTAAATCAATCAAAGGGTATCATGCCCAGAGGAACAGACCAAACATAATCAATATCTCTCTTTGGAATTCATAAGTAATATCAAACTGCCACATCCTCTAAGTCCACAGGTGTAGCACCCCTTCAGCTGAAGGTTCTTTACAACTGTGAATGCATGCTGAAAAAGGTGTTTCTATTTGAATATTACGCCTGAGCAGTATGAGCTAAAGTCATGCTTCTCAAAGATAATGTGCATACAAATGTCCTGGGGATCATGTTAGAAAGTAGATTCTGATTCAGTACGTCTGGGGCATTGCCAACAAGCTCCCGTTGAAATGTGCTCGGCCATGTCTAGAAAACATCAACGATTCCATTGAAAAGTGAACTCTTCCTTCAAACCACTTATTGGTAGGCCATATTTTTCATAATTTCAAGTTTCATTGCTCTATTCATCTGAACTTATAGAAGTAACACCCATTTTCCTTCATTAGTCTTTTAAGTATAATTATGTAGTTGAAAATGACATTGCTGAACAATTAGTAATAACAGGAAATAATTGTTCTGATATAATGGTAAATGAAAATAAATCCCAGAAACAAATGCTATACAAGATATAAATATAGACTGTGTTTCCAAAACATATATATAAAACCTGGAGGGAAGTGGAGCTAAATCTAACAAGGGTTGTACATAAATGGGAGAATGGTGTGTGTGCATGTGTGTGCATGCACGTGTCTAACTTTATTTTTTCATGTTCTTCTAAGTTTTCTGTATTTTCAAAATAAGAAATGGCAGGCCAGTATCCATAATGCAAAAAGCCTCTTTGTAGAAAGATAGATCAAGGAGGATAATAGATCCATGGTTGATCTGATCATTTTTCAGTGATGGGTAAAGTTGTTTTGATGGGTAAAGTTGTTTTGTTCTCAACAAAGAGGCCACAGATCCAGGAATCAAGAAAGGCGAGAAAAGAGGAAAAAAAGAAATTTCATAGCATCTAAAAAATCTTTTGGAGCCTTTATTTCCTTAAATCTGGAAAGATCTACTTGAATGACCTGAACAGAAAACACAGAGAGAAATGGAAAACAGCTGATGCCCTTGGTTGCCTTTTACCATTCTCTTTGGAGAGCAACCACCCTCACCCTGAAGGTCAACATCAAAGGTAGAGTCCAGGGGTCAGTAAGAGGAGCAGGACAGTAAGAGGCCTTGGGGCCTGAGGACCGCCGTTTATTCCCAGCTCTGCTACTTTCGGTGTGTGACTTTGTAGAAGATGCTTACCTTATCTACTCTGAGTCTCAGTTTTCTCATCTACTAAATAGGGCTAATAATAGAGCCTGCCTCATAATTGCCAATGTACATAAAGAACTTGGTGCAACTTCTGGTTCATAACTATCGCCATCAAAACAAACCTTTACTTGAGCACGAATACTGGAAAGCTGCTCGCAGTGGGAAAACTACAGGGGGAGAGAAAGAAACTGTGTGAGTAGCATACTTCATAAAGTTCTGAGACATATGTACCTTTACCCTTTCAAGGACAAATATATTAAATGTTTAATGCAGGGCTTCTTAACCTTTTTTGTTCCACAGACGCCTTTGCCAATCAGGTGAAAACCACATACCCCTTACTAAGTCCACACTGTACTGCGTATTATTTAATAAATATATCACACCTGCACCAACACGGCCCCAGAAGAAGAATGTTTTCTTGAGTTTTCAATCAAGTTCACAGACCCCCTGAATTATTTCACAAGGGGTTCATGTACCCCTGGTTTTAAGGTTATATGTAGCTTGTGAACTTCAGGGGAAATTTATAATGCAATAGAGTTGTCTTTTTTTATGGTCACTGAATACTTTATAATGTTTTGAGGTCTCCTGGTAATAAACATAATTTTATGTTTCTTTTCTTTTCCAAGCAAATTTTACAGAATTCTTACCAGTGGCATGCTGGTAAATATTTAACAACTGGTTCTTCAAAGGGGAAAGAAGCCCTGATTTGTAGGGTTTGCCAATTTCCAAGGGATAAATACATCCACTAGGGCCAATATCAACAGCCAATGTGAGGTCACTGGGCTGGAGAAGGGAAGAGATGTGCACTAGAAAACCATCACAGAGCATTTTGACCAC
>JAQZBX010009846.1:0-38799 GCA_029593785.1 Cabassous unicinctus
TTTTTTTACCTTTATTGTCAAACTCTCCAGAAACACATATCCAAATATCTACACATCTCTAGTTAGATGTTTAATGAGCATTTTAAAGATAAGTTGACTACAAATTACCCTTGATTTCCCCGTCTCCGCCAAATTCCTCTTCTAATTTTCCCTTGTCAGTTCACAGCAACTTATCCTTCCAGATGCTTACACCAGAAGCTGTGTAATCAAACTTGACTTCTCCCCTCCCGCCAAAGTCAATCCAGAAACAAAATCCAACCTTCAAAACATATAAATCTGACTACCACTCTTCTAGTTGCAGCCCTTACTGTCTCCCATTTAGATTATTCTAATAGCTTAACTGGTCTCCCTAATTTCAACCTTGATCTCAGTCTGTTCTTCATACAGCATCTGCAGCCATAACCGCATCCTCAGAACCTCCAAGGCTCCATGTATCTCAGAAGGCTTACAAGCCTTATAATATCTGGCCTCCTACAAGCTTCATGGCCTTGTTTCTCCATCTGTTTGGTATTCTATGCTAACCTCCTTGTTATTTCTTTTTTATTTTAATTTTTTAATTTTTTAAAATTTATTGAAGTATATCATTCATATATGAACATACATAAACTGTAAGTGTTCAATAAACATTGTGAACTTAAAAAACAAACAGGCATAACATCAAACAGGGCTCCCACACATCACCCCCCCCCCAAACACCCTGCATTGTTGTGAAACATTTGTTAACAATCATGAAAGAGCATTGTCAGAGTGTTACTACTAACTATAGTCTGTATCTCCCTCCCCTATACATTTTTTAAAGGATTTATTTATTCATTTATGTACTTTTATTCATTTATACCCACCCACCTCCGTTTTTGCTGTTTCTGTGTCCATTCAATGGACAACTCTCTGTGTCCATTTCCTGCCCTCTCTTCTCCTCCTTCTCCTCCTGTCTTCACTGGGATTCGATCCTCGTAATCTCTGATGTGGGAGAGAGGCGTCCTACTGCCTGTGCACCTTAGTTCCTGGTTTTTCGGTGTATCTTGTCTTGTCTCTCCCTTGTGTCACTCTCATGTTATGTCATCATCTTGCTGCACGGCACGCAAGGCCTGATGGCACACCCAAGGATGGGTCCTGATGGCACACATATGGACGGGGCCTGATGGTGTATCCGCAGACGGGGCCTGATGGCTCACCTGCTCACGGAGCCTCACGGCACACACATGCATGGAGCTTAGTGGCCCATGCGGCTTCTATATTTTTCTTTTTAAAATTTTTACCAGGAGGTCCCGGGTATCGAACCCAGGTCCCTCTATATGGGAGACGGATGCCCAACCACCCAAGCCACATCTGTCCCCCTGCTATATCTCTTAAGGTTAATCAACGATACCCAAAGTTACAGTCTTTTCCCATACAGGATGGTCACAGAATAAATCAGGCTTAGTTTATCACCAGCATTCTAAAAACCAGACCTAGTGAGAAAAACTAGGTTTGGAGACACATGCATGGTTTCTAATATAACGAATGTTTAGCCTACCCTGATTATCACAAAATCAGGTCAGCGAGAATATTCGCACTATAATCTGTCTTGAAATGAATTTTTTATATCATTATATTCAAAGATGCAATTTCTTTTTCTTTCCTTTATGGAAAATTGGTTTTCTAAGACCAATAAATGATCAGTTATTATTTCACTACTAAACCACAATTTCTTCTACCATTTATAAAGTTTCATGCATGAGGTCATGCAGGAGATGATTTATTCCTGACCTATATTTGTTTATTAATATGGTATATAATAAATGATGCTATCTGCAAGGGTCAATCTCCCTTCCTTCATTTTATCCTTTAGAATTGTCATGTTTTTAATGCTCTTTTGCATTCCACATATATTTAGAATATGTTTGAGGAATTCCATGAAAAATACTGCTTGGGTATTCATTAATTGCACTGAATCTATAATCAACATTTGAGAAAATGCCATATATATATTACAATTCCCTATCTAAGAATAAGGCACATCTCCCCATTTGCTTAATTCTTTTAGAATGTCTTTCAAAAAAGTCTATACTTTTGCTTATATTTTACGAGATTTATTTCTTGCTCTTTTATATGACTGTTTTCTATTTTAAATTAAATTTTATCCAAGATTTTTCTGTGACTCCTAGTATATAGAAACGAAATTTACTGTTTTATGTTAGTCCTATTTCTAAAAACTTCAAATAGTCCATTCATAATTATAATATAATTTTGGCTTCATTTTCTGCATCAACATTCACATTAACCGTGAATAAGAACTATATATTTTTTTTCTTTTCCAATTTTTGGATATTTATCTCTTCTGTTTATCATAATATGCTGTATAGTACCTCCAGGCAATGATGAATAGAAATGGTGATAATTGAGACGCATGACTTGGTGCAGGTTTTAAGTAGAACGTTTCTAACATTTCAACATTGAACATGATCATTCTGTTTTACTTCTTTCACATACCTCTAAAAGATGTAAGAAATTTTCTTAAAATTTTCATCTCAAGATATCCCTCACTTCATTTATTATTTTTTTAGTATTTTTGAGATGGTATTGATTTTCTCCTTATATTTGTCACTCTCTAATGGAGAAGCATATATTCTTGATAAACCTATGTTGGTCATGAAGTGTTAAGTGTCTGTCATGACTTGTTAAGCCATTTTGCTAATATTGTATTTAATATTCTCGTTTATATTTATAACTGATATTGGGCCATAATTCTCTTTCTTATTTGGTTTCTTTTATGCCTCAATACTCAGAGTTTATTTTATTTTATTTTTCAAAAAGATACTTAGATTACAAAACTGTTACATAAAAAATGTATGGGTTTTCCATATGCCCCACTCCTTCTCCCCCACACTTTCCCACATTAACAACATCTTTCATTAGTGTGGTACTATTGTTACAAGTAATGAACACATACTAGAGCTTTCTCACAAAGTGTGGATTATAGTTTACATTATAGTTTAAGCTCACTCCTACCCATTTTTTTAAGTTATGACAAGATATATAGTGGCCCATATCCGTCACTAAAGCATCATTCAGGACAATTCCAACATCCCATAAGTGCCACAATATTACACTTATTTTCTGAAAGATACTTAAGCTATATAAATGTTACATAAAAAATATAGAGGATTCTCATTGTCCCACTCTTCACACCAGCAACTAAGTTTATACTGCTATTATAAAATGAACTGATGAATATGTCTTCTTTATTTTTTATGAAAGAGATTATATATGATTAGTATATCTTACTTCACTGTTTAGTAATTGTTTACTTCAGTAAACCTGGACCTAGTTATTCAAAAAATTTAAAAAGTTTAATTTTCCTTTAAGTGGTTAAAGAAATGTTAAAATTCCCTTATATATCCTATCAGTTTTTATTTTTTTGCACTTAACTTTTCATTTTTATGAATATAAATAGATTTTTGTTAATTGTCATTGTATTCTCAAATGCAGATCATAATTATAAGTAATATGCCCTGTCTGAGATGTGTTCATGAATTTAGAATTTTGAAAGTTTTAGAAAGTTGAGGCGAGGAGCCAAGATGGTGGCAGAGTGAGGAGTTCCTGGAGTCTGCTTGTGCTGCAGGGCAGTTGGTAATCACCCAGAGCTACATGAGGCACCTGTTTGGGGACTCCAGGAGACCAATAGAGTATCCTGCAATATTCCTTGAAAGTATGGAAGGAGGAGACTGCTCATTTGCAGAGAGGATTTATGAGTAGAGACCTTCACACCATGGAGGTCGGTGGCCATGGCACAATCCACCTGGGGAGTTATACCATGGCAGTAGTTGGAAGTTCCATTTTCCAAAAAATAGATTAGGAAGGCATGGTGTGGCACTGATTTCAGCTATCGATTGGTAAATTTGGTGGGCTAAAGTATAATCTTAAGAACAACTCAACTTTGAGCCTGTCCAGGTCAGAAGGAGGCTGATAACTGCCATTTTGACTCTGTCTCCGGCCTGAGGGGAAGCGGGGCTGATTGAAAATTACAGTGCTTGTAAGGACCGACTTCTTTCCAACCAGGTAAGACCGCGGCTCTAGCCTAAACCCCAGCCATCTCTCTGGCAGGGAGGAAGCTGGGGGGACCTGCACAACCTCTCTGGGAACCCGCAAACCATGCACAGTGGCCAGTGCCCATCCTACTCTAGTGGCACAAGCCACCTCAGGAGCTATTCTATGACTGGAGTTCGAAGCTCCGTTACCCATAAATGGTGGAGGAAGAGACAGTTGTCCACCAACCTCAGCTACTTATTAGTGGACTTGGTTGGCTAAAGTATAATCCTAGAAACAGCTAGGGCTTGAGCCTGTCCAAGTTGGAAAGAGTCTGGTAGCCACCATTTTGACTCTGCCCCCTGCATGAGGGGAAGCCTGGTTGACTGAAAATCCAGTGGAATTAGGGACTGGCTTCTTTCCACCAAGATAGGACTGTAGTCCTAGCCTAGGCTTCAGCCCCACGTCCAGCAGAGAGGAAGCTGGTGGGACCTACAACAGGCTCTCCAGATACCTGCAAGTGCTCTCTTCCAGCACAGACTGAATAGTCAGTCACCTGGGACAGCATGCCAGCATCCCAATAGGATAGGAGAGGTACTGGGTATCCTCAGCCTCTCCTGGCAACAGCAGGAGATTTCAGCCCACACGAACTGGTTTGTTGAATGCTTTTGAGTCCATCTCCACCTCTGTCCCACATAGGATAGGAGGGGGCTGGTGTTCCCTCAGCCGCTTAGGGCTATTTCAGGCATTTTCTGCCTGCACAAACCTGACCATTAGGCACATGTGAGTCCAACCCTATCCCCAATAGGACAAGATATAGACTGTGTTTTCACAGTTTCTCTGGGTAACTGCAGCTGCTTTTAGCTCACAAAGCCTGGACTGGTGGGTACTTGTGGATCCACTCTCACCCCCCAATAGGATAGGAGGTGACTGGTGTTTCCACAGCCTTTCTGGGCAATGGCAGAATTTCAGGGTGCAGGGACTGGACTGTTCAATGCCTATGGAGCCACCCCCACACCCAATAGGATAGGAGGGGCTGGTGTCTCCACAGCCTCTCCGGAAAATGGCAGATACTTTTGATCTACAGGGACTGATCTGTTGGGTGATTGTGGATGCACCCCCACCCCCAATAGGATAAGAGGGGGCTGGTGTCTCCATAGCCTCTCTGAACAGTGGTGGGTACTTTTGGCCTTCAGGGACTGATCTGTTGGGTGCCTGTGGATCCAACCTCACATCGTAATAAGATAAGAGGGTTCTGGTGTTTCTTCAGACTCTCTGGGCATCGTCAGATATTCTTGGCCTAAAGGCACTGAACTGTTGGGTGCCTATAAAACCACCCCCACTACCAAATAAGATAGGAGGCAGTTGGTGCTTCCTCAGCCAATCTGGGTAATGGTAGGTATTTTCAGCCTACAGGGATTGAGCTGTTGGGCATAAGTGGTTCCATTTCCACCCATAAAGGGCAGAAAGGAAAGAACTCCCTCAGTTTCTCAGGACAACTGCAGGTGTATTCAGCCCACATGGATTAGATTGTTTATCACTCCAGAGGGTCAATTCCCCCCAAGCAGGGAGGAGGAAGTCTGGTGCTATGCTAGTTTACTTGAGAAACTCTGGTTATTTTGGACACACATGACATAGATTGCTGCCCACAAATATGGCTCCATTCTTGCCCAACAAAAAGGAGGAATAGGTGTGAAGTCTTTATCAGTCTCTCCGGGCAACTACAGAGAGTCTAGTCCTGCCCATCTTGGATTATTATACACAGCTGCAGCTGTGTGCCTACCCTTGACAGAAGAGAAAGGTGGGAGAAGCTTCATCAATTCCTAGGGCAATGTGGGCAGCTTCAGCCTCCATAGCTTACAACACCAACTACATCATTGGCTCCTATTACACAAACAGCAAGGGAGAAAATACAAGAAAGCCCTAAACTAAAGGGAGAAACTGCAGCCAGAATAAATACATCTAGCAAGCCAGATGTGAAAGCACAAACAAAAAATTACAAGCCATACCAAGAGACAGGAAGATATGGCTCAGTTAAAGGAGCAAGAAAAGCCCTGAAAATGACATTAAGGAGTTGAAACAACTAATAATAGATGTTCAAAAAAATTCCCTTAATAAATTCAATGAGATGGGCAAGGTGATTAAGGATATTAAGAAGACTTTGGATAAGCACAAAAAAGAATTTGAAAGCATACATAGAAAAATAGCAGACCTTATGGGAATGAAAGGTGTAATAAATAAAACTGTAAAATGCAATGGAGGCATATAAGGCAGCTTAGAAGAAAAAGAGAATGGCTTGGTGAGCTCAAAGACATGGCCTCCGAAAGTGAACATACAAAAGAACAGATGAAGAAGATAATAGAAAAAAATTGAACAGGGTCTCAGGGAACTACATGACTGTGAAAGACATCCAAACATACATGTCATGGGTATCCCAGAAGGAGAAGAGAAGGAAAAAGGGGCAGAAGGAATATTTGAAGAAATAATGGTAAAGAATTTTCCAACCCTGTTGAAGGACATAGATATCCATGTCCAAGAAGCACAAAGTACTCCCATCCAAATAAATCTGAATAGCACAACTCCGAGAAACATACTAATGAGAACGTCACATGCCAAAGACAAAGAGAGAATTCAGAAAGCATCAAAAGAAAAGCAATGCATAACCTAAAAGGCATACCCAGTAAGATTAAGTGCTGATTTCTCACCAGAAGCCATGGAGGCAAGAAGAAAGTGGTATGACATAGCCAAGGTACTAAAATAAAAAGCTTCCAGCCACAAATTCTCTATCCAGCAAAGCTGTCATTCAAAAATAATGGAGAGTTCAAAATATTCAGAGATAAACAGAAATTACAAGAGTAACTAAATAAGAAAACAGCACTTCATGAAATACTAAAGGAAGTTCTACAGGTTGAAAGGAAAAAACAGGAAAGAGAGGGTTGGAAGAGAGTGTAAGAACAACTAAAAAGACAAAAAGATTAATAAAAAGAACATATGACATACAGAAACCCAAAGAAAATATGGCTGATGTAAGAAATTTGCTGAGAGTAATAACACTGAATAATAATGGATTAAACTCATCAGTCAAGAGACACAGATTGGCAGAATGGATAAGGAATTATGACCCATCTATATGCTGTCTACAAGAAACACACCTTAGGCACAGGGATTCAAGGAGATTGAAAGTGAATGGCTAGAAAACAATTTTACAAGCAAATGACAATCAAAAAAGGGCATGAGTAGCTATTCTTATATTGGACAAAATAGACTTTAACTTCAAAACTATTGTAAGAAACAAAGATGGACACTATATATTAGTAAAAGTGGTAATCTTTCAAGAAGAAAGATCAATCATAAACATTTATGCACCTAAACAGGGTGCCTCAAAATACATAGGGCAAACACAGGAAAAACTGAATGGAGAAATCAATGACTCTACAATTATAGTGGGAGACTTTAATACACCATTATCATTGTTAGACATAACATATAAATAGAGAATCAAAAAAGAAACAAAGACTCTTAGTAATACATTAGAGGACCTGGATGTAATAGACATATACAGAATGCTATACCCAAATACATTGGGACATACATTCTTCTCGAGGGCACATGGATCATACTCCAAGATAGACCACATGCTAGGCCACAGAACAACTCTCAATGAATTCAGAATGATTGAGATTATACAAAGTTATTTTTTTGATGACAATGAAATGAAATTGGAAATCAATAAGGGCCAGAGAACCAGATTAAGCCAAAGATATGAAAGTTAAACAACACAGTTGTAGAAAACAGTGGGTCAAGGAGGAAATCTCAAAAGAAATCAGTAACTACCTTGAAACAATCGAAAATGACAACACAACATATCAAAACTTATGGGATGCAGCCAAAGATATACTGAGAGGGAAAGTCATAGCCATAAATGCATATATTAAAAGAGAAGGAAAAGCTAACATTGAAGACATAACTGCACACCTGGAGAAATTGGAAAAGCAACAACAAACTAACCCCAAAAGAAGCAGAAAGAAGGAAATAACAAAATTAGAGCAAAGCTAAATGACATAGAAAATAGAAAAAATAAACAAAACCAAAAGCTGGTTCTTTGAGAAGATCAATAAAACTGACAAACCAGTAACCAGACTAACAAAGAAATGAGAGAGCAGATGCAAATACACAAAATAAGGAATGAGGAAGGGGATATCACTACTGACCTTACAGAAATAAAGAGTGTCATAGGAGGATAGTTTGAAAAATTATGTGCCAAGAAGAATGACAATTTAGAGGAAATTGAGTAATTCCTAGAAATTCAAAAGCAGCCTACATTGGCAAAAGAAGAAATTGATGAACTCAACAGTCCATTTACATGTAAAGAGATAGACAAAGTCATCAAAAACCTCTCAATTAAGAAGAGCCCAGGACCAGATGGCTTCACAGCTGAATTCTGCCAAACATTCTGGAAAGAGCTCACACCAGTCCTGTGTAAGCTCTTCCAAAAAATAGAAATAGAAGGAATATTGCCTAATTCATTCTATGATGTCAACATTACTGTAATAACAAAGCCAAACAAAAATAACACAAGAAAGGAAAATTACAGACCAATTTGTCTAATGAACCAAGATGCAAAAATCCTCAAGAAAATACTTGCTAATTGCATTCAACAATATATCAAAACAATTATACACCATGACTAAGTAGGTTTCATCCTGGGCATGCAAGCATGATTCAACATAAGAAAATCAATCAATATAATACACCACATAAACAGATTGAAAGAAAAAAATCACATGATCATCTCTATTGATACAGAAAAAGCATTCGACAAAATATGGCACTCTTTCCTGTTAAAAACACTGCAAAGGATAAGAATAGAGGGAAACTTTCTAAACATGATAAAAGGTATATATGAAAAACTCAAAGCTACCATAATCTTCAATGGTGAAATCTTAAAAGTTTTTCCTCTGAGATTGGAACAAGACAAGGATGCCCACTATCACCACTCCTTTTTAACATTTTCTTAGAAGTACTTGCTCGAGCACTAAGGAAAGAAAAAATATAAAAACCATGCAAATTGGAAAAAAGAAGTAAAAATTTCATTATTTGCAGCTGACATGATCCTATATGTAGAAAGCAATGAGAAATCTGTAACCAAGGTGCTAGAACTTATAAAGGAGGTCAGTAACATCGCAGGGTATAAGATCAATGGTCAAAAATCAGTAGCATTTCTGTACACCAATAGCGAGCAATCTTTAACACAACACTGTTAAAGGAAATCAATGAAGACTTAAATAAATGGAAGAATATTCCCTGTTCATGGATAGGAAGACAAATATCATGAAGATGTGTATTCTCCCAAACTAATCTACAGATTTAATGCAATCCCAATAAAAATCAAGACTTTTTTTTTTTAAGGAATTGGAAAAACTAACTACAAAATTTATTTGGAATGGTAAGAGGCCCCAAATTGCTGAAGACATATTGAAAAAGAGAAATGAAGTTGAAGGTATCACACTATCTGACTTTAAAATGTAGTACAAAGCTACTTTGGTCAAAACCATAGGTATTGGCACAAGGATAGGCATTCTGACCCATGGAACCGAATTGAGAGTTCAGTTATAAATCCTTGCATTTACTGTCATCTGATATTCTACAAGGCCACCAAGCCTACTCAGTTGTGAGAGAATGGTCTCTTCAACAAGTGGCATTTGGAGAACTGGATATCCATATCCAAAAGAATGAGAGAGGAACACCATCTCACAACATATAAAAAAATTAACTCAATTTGGATCAAAGATCAAAATATAAGAGCCAAGACAATAAAGACCTTGGAAGATAATGTAAGGAAGTATCTACAGGAACTTGTAATAGGAAATGGTTTCATGAACTTCACAACCAAAGCATGAGCAGCAAAAGAAAAAAATAGATAAATGGAATCTCCTCTAAATTAAAAACTTTTGCTCCTCAAAGGACATTATAAAGAAAATAAAAAGGCAGGCTACCCAATGGGAGAAAATATTTGGCAACCATGTCTGATAAGAGCCTAATATCCTGCATATATAAAGATATCTTACACCTCGAAAATAAAAAGACAACCCATTTAAAAAATTGGCAAGTGACCGCTTCTCAATGGAAAAAATACAAATGGCTAAAAAACACATGAAAAAATGCTCAACATCACTAGCTTTTAGGTAAATGCAAATCAAAACTACAATGAGATACCATCTTACACCAATTAGAATGGTGGCTATTAATAAAACAGCAAACTATACTTGTCAGAGGGGATGTGGAGGAATGGGAACCCTCATCCACTGCTGGTGGGATTGTGGAATGGTCCAGCCACTGTGGAGGGCAGTTTAGCAGTTCCTCAAAAAACTAACTATAGATCTTCCGTATGATCCAGCGGTTCCACTGTTGGGTATATACCCAGAAGAATTGGAAGTGAAAACACGAACAGATATATGCACACCAATGTTCATAGCAGTATTGTTCACTATTGTCAAAGGGAATCAACCGAGGTGTCCATCAACAAATGAATGGATAAACAAAATGTGTTATAGACATACAATGGAATATTACTCAGCTGTAAGAAGGAATAAAGTGCTAACACATGGGGTAACATGGATGAATCTTGAAGACCTTGTGTTGAGTGAAGCAACCCAGGCATTAAAGCATGAGGAGTACATGAACTCACTGATATGAATTATGGAAATTGAGAAATCTCCAAGAACTATTCTCTGAAAGAGAAGTTTTCAGGTAAAAGAAAAGAAGAGAAAGTTGTGAGCCTTCACCCATATGGATGTAATCTATGGTAAAGTGATAGAATGTAGTTGTGTATTGAAAGGATAAGACAGATGGGTAGTTGTATTATTGGATTTGTTGGTGCAGGGTTGAAAGGTGGGTAGATTGAGAAGGGTGGGTTAGAAAACCCAGGATACTGGGGGGAGAGATGGGGGAGGGTCCAGGTGAACACATGGGATTTGTGTGTATGAACTTTAAAGTACAGAAGTGGGAGTGCTCTTATGGCAATATGACAAGGAAGTGTCACTGGTTTAGGATGTTGGTTGAGGGGGCATTCGGGAAAGGGCGCATCTGGAGCAGGCTTCTAGGGAGTGTGTGTGTTCATCCTGTCATAATGTGGTGTATCAGTCAGTGGAGACCCACACAATAAGTGGGAAAGAGATGGACTCCCATCTTTTAGAGGGTCAATTCACTCAGAAATAGACAGATGGGCATCTCTTAAGAACAAGGGTAGTTCCTAATAGGGGAGGACAAACCAGTGTATCAAGACCTTTTGTTCGATGTAATTATGAATCGTGTTATCCAATGAATCAAGCCTGGGGGTCATCATGGGCCCCAGGGTGATGGGGAGGGTGGAACAAAATAGATCAAACAGGGAGTATTTAGTGGTCAGTGGAAATGATTTTCATTACCTTACAGTGATGGACACAGGACATGGTAAATATCATCAAAATTCATAAAATTTTATGGTCTAAAATGTAAACCATACTGTAAACTATTGACAATATTCAGTAGCTATATTTGACTATCTATATATCAGTTATAACAATGTCATCATGCACATACAAAAAGTTTTAATATGTGGTGAGGAAATGTGGAGGAGGTTGGGTATATGAGAGTCTCTTGTATTCTGTGTGTTACTTTGCTGTGACCAAAAACTTCTTTGAAAATAAATGAAAAATAGTGAGACGCTGGGGAGTGAGATGGAGAAGGTTCCATGGTACAGACTGGAAACCAGATATTGCAGTGATAAAAGGCAAAATGTCCAAAAAAAATTTTGTTTTTGTCCATTTTGTTGAATATCCCAATCCTTTAATTTAACTTAATTTAAATTTAAGTTTACATGTATTTTAGCTCTTACATTTAAACTTTTCATTTTCATTTCATTTGCTTATTAATTGTACTTGGCTACTTTATTGTCTAAATTTTAAAGAAGCTTTGGATCACAGAAGGGTTACAACTGGGGCAAGAGAGGATCATTGTTGGGGGGTGTCAATTAGGGGGGTGAATGGGAGGAAGTTCACCTGAACATACATAAAAAGTAAATAAAATTTTTAAAATGCTCACAGTCACAAACGGTCACAGTGGGTGGAGAATCATGCAATAAATGAAAGAATAATGAATTCCCATCCTGGAGTGATCTGCCATATTCTCCAAGGGAGCAGTAACAGTCCCCTATGTGCAGGGGCAGTGTCTGTCAAAGGAGGATGATCCACTGATAGGCTCTTGTTATTGATGACTAGCCTTACGAGTTTTGCTCTTGACATTGAAACTTACCTATTATTATGGGGTGCCTAAAGGTTTCCTCCTGAGAGCCTCCTTGTTGCTCAAATGTGGCCTTTCTCTAAGACAAACTCAGCATATGAATGCATTACCTTCTTCCCAACGTGGGACATGAGTCCCGGGCATAAGCCTCCGGGGAAATGAGGGATTACTACCAAGTGCTAACTGGCAATATGACTAGAAAAAGACCTCAAATGAAAGGGTGAAAAGGTAAAGACAAATGAGTTCATATGGCTAAGAGATTTCAAAGTGAGTCGTGAAGTCATCCAAGAGGTAACACTTATGCACATCTCAGTAGGACCTCATAGGCTTCCAATGTGGATATCACCCCAAACAGAGGGGCTCCTGAGGGCTCTAGAGACACCCAGGTCTTATTTCAGGGTGGAAAGCTCTGGAGTTTTTGCCTCATCAGTGGGCCCTACTTTGGAATTTGTGCTCTTGAGAGTGACAGAGTTGGACTCAAATATGCTTTCCCTGCACATGGTCCACCTGTCCCTTCTATTCAAACCTGTATGTGGTGCTGGAGTTTGTAGGTGTACTTCCAAGGACTGGAGTCTTTGGGCTGTCCATGTGCCAGCTGGGCATGGAATCTCGGTGGAGCTGCAACTCCTGTTCTACAGCTCAATGGACTTACCCAGGACACCTGCTGGGGGGATGATGATGGACAACGGCCATCCCAGGGAAAAGAGATAGTCTGCAGCTGCAGGCAGGATAATCCCATCCATCTTATCCATGTGATAAATGGAGGTTTGGTGGACATCACCATCCCAAACTACTTAAGATTGGAGAAAGAACTATTGACTAGAATGGACTTGCTGGCATTCTGTTATAAACATAGTGTGATTCAAGCAATGGAAGAAATTACAGCATTAATGTGGAGCCAGTGGCCCGTGGATGCTTTGGGGGCACAGAGAAGGAAAAGCAGTTGTAATACAGCGACTTTTTTGGTACTTGGGAATTATCCTGAGTGACATTGCAACGACAGATATAGGTCATTTTATACCATCATGAAGAACAGTGTGGGAGAAAGTGTGGTCTACAATGTGAACTATGGTCCATGCTTAATGGCAAAGCCCCAGCATGTGCATATCCATTGCAGGTGATGTGCCACAATAATAATGAGTGTTTATGTGGGAGGTTGTGGGAGGTGTGGGAGGTGGGGCATATGGGAATCCCTATAATTTTTGTGTAACCTTTATATAATCTAAGTATCTTTTAAAAAATAAAAAAAAATTATCTTTAAAAAAGTAGGGTATAAGGCAAATATTGATAACAATGCATATATTATGAAAATATGTTAATTGACATGATTCTAATTCTTCTGAAAATGAAGAACTGATATTTAATATAACTGTCATTTCTGCTCTTCTCATGATGATTTCCAGAAATCTTTCACAACATTATGTTCAATCTAAGACATTAGTAGAAATTAAAGCATTCAATCATTTAAAAGAAAACTTTGAAAATATATTATTAGGTAGCTAAATATTCTCTGCAACATGCCAATAAAATTGGTTTGACTAATTTTAATAATTTGTTTACTGGTTTTAAAAAATGATACATAATAGTAAATTGTTGACATTTTATAACACAAGTATATTTACTTATAATTTGTTATTTTCAATTTGGGCCTTACAACCCAGATAATCTGAATAAGATAGGTATATGAAGGTTCTGAAAATCCTCATTAATAGAATCATCATGTGCACACCTAAGATTTTACAGCAAAGCTTTAAATTTTCCTGCAGATAATTATTCACATATTGTTAAAAAAACAAAACAAAACAAAACAAAAAAACTCTTGACTTGACGTAATTGCTTAGTAGAGAATGATCATCTAACCAAAGGCAGCAAATGTCTATATTGTGTGAGATGAACATCAAGATCTCAGGATGTGCTTTTCATCCAAGTTTGAGGGTTGTTTACTGTCAGTCCACAGTCAATTTAAAATGGTATCATAGAGGTCAGGTTGGAATAAATCTGATAGGCACAAGAAAATTGCTTGAAAATCCTGATGGATTGTCTTCTTTCCTGCAGTCATTATATGGCCTAATTGTTGACTGAAGAGGAAATATAGAATCATGTATATTTACATTTGGTTCTACGTGAAAATCTGGTGCCAACTGAAAGTGGAATGCTGTAGCATTAAAGCCACAAACATAAATGTTCTTAAAGAGATAGGTGTAAAGGAATAATTTCTCAGTGAGCAAAGCTCAGCCAGTGCATTTGGCTGTCCACTTTGTATAGACAGATAGATAGGTCTATTCCAATTCATGGCAGTGGTAATAATTTCACTGGGTGGTCAGAGATTTGGTAGCATAGGGTGGAAATTTAAGTGGTAAGGGCATGTGTTAATTGAGGTTGTGGAAGGACTTACTGGACAAAGTGTGAGAATACTGAATCTTATAAATGGTCACCAAGGGGTGTTCACTGCAGAGAAGTTCCTCAATAATGATAGACAAGATTATATGTTCTTTGGATGTAATTCATCTTTTTATCTCAGCCACCCAAATTTCTACTCAATGGTTCAAGAATAAAATGGCCATGGTTGCAAAAATGAAGATCATTGCTAATAATTAAAATGATTACAATTCCCTCACCATTGTTATTCTCACTGCTGCTATTACTGAGTGCCAAATTTTTGTAAATATTATGCAAGTGTAACAAAAACCTCCAAACTTGATATGAAACAATCAATTAATATATTCATGGACTCTGTAGATCAGAAATTTAAATGGATATAACGGAACAGTCTGGCTATGCGCCAGGATGTGTGTGGTCTCAGTTAGAAGACTAAAAGGCTGAGGATGAATCATTGGCTGGAAGCTGAAATCATTTCGAGTTGTCTTCACTCACAAGTACGGTAATTGATGTTGGCTACGGACAGGGACTTCAACTGATCTAATGGCAATGAGAACCCATTTGTTATTTCAATATGGTCTCTGCATGTTCTAGTTTGGGTTTTGGCACAATATGTCAGCTAGATATCAAGAGCAAGAACTGAAGAGGGCAGATATAAGGAACATTTTTTTTAGTAATTCTCAGAATTTATAGGCATTCATTTCTGCTGTATTATATTGGATATATAGACACTATAGGCAGGGCAAACAAGCCCAGGAAATTGGTATTGGTGGACCTTACCTTGGAATATATGATAACCTATCTCCCCAATGTTTCAGAGTTAAACTTATTTTTATTTTCGTACACGTGGTTCTGACCATTTCATTTGAATCTGATATATATATCAGAGACATAAGTTTTCTGACTTTTCATATGCCAGTTGAGCCCTGAATCTCAGAAAAGTGGCAACAAGCACTTACTCTCCAGGTCATCAGACATACCCAGGAAAACTAACAAAAGAATGATGATGGACAACACCCATCCCAAAAGCATAGAGTATCTACAACTGCAAGCAAGTCAGTTCCATCCATCTGCCCCATGGGATCTAAGTCCCCTCTCAGTCAGAAGCAGAGTGACATCACCATCTCCAAATCTTCAATATTGAGGAATGAACAAACTTAAGAGGGGAATGCAACTATGAACTAAATAGACTTATTTTTATTTGAGTAATGGAAGAACATGTAACATTGATATAAAAGTAGTGTTTAAAAGAGGTTCTGAGGGGAGGGAGATAGAAAAATAGGTATAACCTGGGACATTTTTTTGAATTTGGAATTGTTCTGCATGATATTGCAATGATAGATACAGGCCAGTATACATTTTGTCAAAACCTTTAAAATTATGCAGTGTGAAGTATAAACCATAATATAAACTACAGACCATGGTTAATAGCAATGCATCAATATGTGTTCATCAATTGTAACAAATGCACCCACAGTAAAGAAAAATGTTAATGGAGGAATGTGTTAGAGAGGAGGGGATGGGGTCTAAGAGAAACTGTGATATTTTCATTGTAACATTTATATGATCTTAATCTTCTTTAAAAATAAAGCTAAGAAAAGATCTATGCAGGTACAAGGGAAGAGATAATAGGTAACAAAAATTTATGGAACTGTTAATGTCACATTATAAGAAGTGCAAGCAGAATGAGAAATATAAACTTTGGAAACCAAGATTGAATATCCAATACATATTATCTTTCAGTTGGAGTATTCAGCCACTTAGTGGCAAGTTGATTACACAGAAATTTTTCCATAATGAAGGGGCAGAATTTGTACTCATAGAAATAGACACTTCTAATATTTGGATGGATTTACCTTTTCTTCTCATAATGCTTGTAGTAACAGTGTAATACATGATCTTATAGAAATTCTTGGAACTCAAATATTCATGTTATTCAAACATCACTGAGTATGATCAAGTACATTCTTTCAAAGTGAAAGAAGTGTGGCCGTAGACACATTCCCAAGGAAATCACTGGTCTTTCCATGCACCCCATTACTCTGTAGTGGCTGGTACAATAAAGTAATGGAATGTCTTGCTGAATATTCAAGCACCAATTCAGAGTAAATGGCTTGAAAATCTGGGGCTTTATCTTTAAGGATGTGTTGGCAAATATGTAATGTTGCTTCTTTCTTATCCAGAATAAACACTTATTGGAATCAAGATATGTAAGTGCAAGTAACTCTTTTTACTATTATGCTAAAAATCTATCTACTGAATATTTCCTCTCCCACCATTTCAGCACAGATCATGGTTTGTGACCATAGTTACAAAGAGGTTATGCTTTCACCAGGGATCACAGCAATGATTTTATTCAATTGGTAATTGAGAATGTCACCTGGTCAATATAAGTTCCTCATGTCTATACTATGCCAACAAACAAGGGGATGTATTGATTGGTACTAACAACCAAGATAAGTATGTTTATTTAATAAAAATGGGCAGATTTGAACAATATCTTCAAACAAGGGAATTCCCTTATTAATCTCTTATAATTTTCATGATGAAAATTGAATGTTAATTAAAAAATAAAACGACAATAATTGTATGACTATTGAGGAGTGAAAAATTCAGAAATGAAATTTTGTTCAACTACTAGTTAAATCCTAATAGCTGAATGTCAGTCTCAGAGCAACAAGAAGGTGGAATAGAAGAATTTCATTTCTGAATCTCTTAAGGTTTTAGTTAATATGTATATCTTAAGACCAATTTAAGCAACTACAATTGTAATAATTTCTATTTACTTGTTAGAGTTATATGTGTATGTGCTATAAAAATATAATTACTCATATGTGTATATGAAAGAATTATATTTTACTTCCTTATTATTTCATATAAAATATTTTTCTTAGTTAAATTTACAATGTAATCTTTAAGCTTCAGATTATTCAGGTGGTATTGTAACCTAGTAGAATAACAAGTAATATTTTAATTAAATTATTCAGAGATGTCTACAAAGATATTGAGCATGCTGTGTTTCTTTTAATGGTCAGTTTCAGAAAATATTTGTAGAAGTGTCTTGTTTAGTGGAAGTGGGATTATGTAATTGTTTTATTAAGTAGTTTAAATATTTATAGAAGAGAGTTTATGAATGCTAAGAGGGCAATTAAGTTATATGTTCCACTCATTTATTTGTTGGCATCTGCCAAAAATTCACTCTTCCAAGTTTTGCTGTGTAATCCTGGGACAAAAAGCCTATAAATTGCTCTTCTCATCTACCAGATGGCTTCTGGTTAGATTTGTCAAATGGTGTACAACAGGAAGAACAAATCACTTTCTATCTTAAAGTAAACAAAAAGACATGAAACAGATATGTGAGAAGACTGGAGGAACAAAGGACAAGTGAAAAATAATCAAATGTGTCCAGTCAAGAAGAGTTATGGGCCAATGTGAAGACTCCTGAACCGTATATAATTCCAGACCATTTTTAGGGCCCTAATTTAAATAGACACTAAACAGGCCTAGAGTGAAATTCAGAAATGCTGTTCTTACAAGTTACTTCCCTTCCAAAAGCCCCTGACAACACCACAGTTTACTCAAAGCATTCATCTCCATATTTCTCAGAGTACAAATAAGAGGGTTCAGGAAGGGGACAGTGATGACATAGATAAGAGCAAATACTTCATCTCCTGGAAAAATTATGAGTGATCTAAAATAAATAAAAAGAACAGGCACAAAAAATAGGACCACAACTATAATGCAAGAACTACAAGTAGAATAAGGTTTGCTATGGCTTTCTGCAAGGTAAAGCACTGATGGGGTATATTATCAGAATATAAGTTACCATCACAATCATGAAAGTCACCAAAACAATCAGACCTGCGTTCACAATTACCAAGAGATCAATTCTGTATGTATCAGTGCAGGCCAGTTTCAGCAAAGGATACACACCACAGAACTAGTGATCTACTTCATTGGGACCATAGAAAGGTAACCAGATGGTGAGAAGAAACTGACAGTGAATCAATCCCCCAGCATGACAAGCTATGATGATTCCACTATGTCTGCACCTGCCCATGATGATGATGTAGTGCAGGGGCTTGCACATGGCCACATAGTGATCTGTAGTTTCTGTATGAAATTATCTTCCTTTCTGCCAGTAAGTCAGTCATTAGTTTGGGTATTACTGTGGATGTGTAGCACAGGTCAGAAAAGGAAAGGTAATTAAGGAAGAAATATATGGGTTGGTCAATTTGTTGACTGCATGAGATAGAAATCATTATAAAAAAGTTTCCCACGCAAATAGCAATGTAGCAAATTAAAATGAATACAAAATAAAGTATGTCTATGTGTTTGTTTGGGGAAAGTCCTAAGAAATTATTCACAGTTACATTATTCTTTTTTCCATGGTCCATTGCAATAAAACGGTAAAACAGGAAAAAAGACTTAACAGTCTGAAAGGGCAAAATTCAAGTTAATGTCAGAAAAGTTTATGGATGATATTGATAATAACATACATTTCATGAAACTAAGTTGTGCATGAGTCCAGTGTTTCAGAAAATGAAAATCTAATATTTAATAAAAATCATTAAAATTTCCATAAATCTTTCAGAAATTTACATTCAATCTTGATGTTAATAAAAATGTGTGTGTTTATTCAGCTAATTGAAATACTTTTAGAATATTATTAAGTAACAAACATTACCCAATTCCAATTAAAATATATAGCTAATTAATTGGAAAGATGTAGCTCTTGGTTCTTAAAAACTTGAAATTTGTTAATGGTAAAAGTATAATTTGTGCAAAGTTTTGTTTAACAATGTAAAAGCAAATGTAAAGTTGTAACATGTTCACTAGTGGAATATATTCTATGTAAAACATTAGGTAAAAATTAAATGAAAGATTGATGTAATTATACATATATACTTAATAAATGGAAGAAAAAACTCTGCAAGAAGCAAATACAATTGGTTTGATTACTTTTTCTTGCTTTTTTATCTTTTTCTTTATTTATGATAACAAAATACTGACATTTAATAACAGAAGTATATTTATTTCTACAAACATTTCAATTAAAATCATATACTTAAATTAACCATAGAATAAAACAATAGTTAAAACTAAGAACAGTTTACCTTTATGGTTCTGCCATGGACTCCATGTGTTATCATTATCATATTTTTCAAATCAATTTATCCTCAATTGTTTGAAATGTAACCTTCATTTTTGTATTCTATTATCATTCAATAAATATTTTTTCCAAAATGCCTAAAGAGACTGACAATGCATAATAAAGAGAAAATTTCTAGTTAGTATGTGGGAAATATTTTTGGTCAAAGAGTGCCACCTGGACTCTATTATTTAATTATACTACAGTGTTCAAATTTGGGTATCAAATGATTTGTTTCTGAATTTAATTTATCTCCTCCATAAATTGGGAAACCTGTCTGGACTTTGTCACAGTATGGTTGTAAGTTCAAACCAATAAATGACTATTGCTATATTAACAATAGAAATATTAATGCCTGTTACTATTATCAAAATATTACTGTTAGGAAATTATGTTTCTAACAGTTGTTAAGAACATTGTCAAAAACTTTGACTCCTATATAGAAAATGAAATTTCAACAGCTTAAAATCATGTTTTGTAAATCAAGGATTTACTGTTCAATAAGGATAATTTTGTTCAAGAGTAGTCTAGGTTTGTAAAGGTAGATAAAGCAATAAAATCAGTAGCCTGAAAAATCAACTATAACGGAGTTATTTATTTCCAGTGACTAACTTTGTTGAAATACATGCTTGAGAAATGGAAGATGAATGGATTGAAATGGAATAGTCCCCAGAAAATCATGTTGTTAAAGCTAATCCATTTCTGTGGTTGGAAACTTATTGTGTGTAGGGCCTTTTGATTAGATTACTTAAGTTAAGGGTCTTTTGATCAAGTTACTTCACTAAACCCTTGCCCAGGTTGGGTCTTGATCATCATATGGGAGTCCTTTATAAGAGAAGGAAATTCAGATAGAAAGTGATGAAAAGTGATTCAGCTAAAATAATGAAACCTGGGAAGTAGGGAGAGACCCATGGTCACCTCCAGGTGTCTTGTCATGTGAAAGACATGTTCAGGATCACCAGTAGCCAGGCTTCAGGCAGAAAGCATTGCCTGATGATGCAACAATTTGGACATTTTCATCGACTCAGACTTTAGACTTACAAGCTAATAAATCCTCATTGTAAAATTCAACCCCTTTCTGGTATATTGCCTTTGGAATATTTAGCAGTCTAAAACAGATTTTGCTACCAGGAGTGGGTTGCTGCTATTGCATATACCAAAAATGTTAAGAAGTTTTTAAAATTGGTTAATGAGTAGAAACAGGAAGAATTGTGAGGTGGTTGATAGAAAAGTTCTAGATTGCTTTGAAGAGACTGTTGGTAGAATTATGGATGATAAAGTTATTTCTAATGAGGACTTAGAAATGATAAATGGGTCACTGCAAAATGGAAAAAAGGTGATTCTTGCTTTCATGTGGCAGAGAACACAGCAAAATTGTGTTCTGATGTCAGATGGAAGGCAGAATTTAAAGTGGCAAGCCTGGATATGTCCCTGAAGAGATTTCCAAACTAAATGTGATAAGTGAAGCTTGGTTTTTCTTGCAGCTTATAGTAAAATGTCAGAGGAAACAGATAAACAGAAATGAACTCCTGGGCACATAGAAACCAGAAATTGATGATTTGGAAAATTCTGAGCTTCCAGAAAGCAAGTTCCCAGAAAGCAGTGTCTCATGTGAGGATTTAAGTGAACATGGAATGAGTAAGTCATTTCAGTGCAGGTCAGTTATCCAGAAAGAATTTGTGGAAAATTCTCTTTTTCGATGGTTGGGACCCAGTGTGCTACATGCAAGATCTGTATGAATGAGCCACTGCAAGCCTGGAGTAAAAGGGACAAATTGAAGGAAAAATGACTTCATAGGCAGAGCCATGAATGCTGAGGTCTATATTGAAGACATCTCAGGCCAAGAGTGAGGACCCACCATGTATGTGGATTCAGTGAATGTCTCAGAGCTTGGACAGGGTTTACTTTCTGCCCTAATGTTCAGGAAGAGTGTTATCACCCACTGTTCTCAGATGCCTGGGGGGTTGTGAAGAGGCTGGCTGCTATCCAGGTACTTTAGGAGGGTGGTGCCTAATATTTGGCTGTCACCCCTATGCTTGATGAAGGCATGGACATTAACCCAATGCTTGGAGATATTGGAGCCCTCACCCCGGTGTTCCGGGAGAGCAGGCCTGCTGTGAAAGCACTCCTTCAAGGCTAGAGAACAAAGTATCATTCTATAGATGACCTTTCAACATTTAAATATAAAGAAGTATGATCTTCAGGGTCTCAGAATTGTTTGTAGATCATGATCTCTGTTTTCCTTTTAATTTCTCCCTATGGCAATGGGAACATTATCTTATGAATGTTCCTTCTTTGTATTTTAGAACATATAACTTATTCTAAGTTTCAGAGGTCTGAAGCATAAGGGGAATATTGGCCCAAGACAAACCACAACTATAACCAATTTTGATGAGACTTTGTACTTAATATTGTTACTAAAATGATTTAAAAGTTTAGTATATTGTGATGGAATGCATGTATTTTGCATTTGGAAAGAGCATGTCTTTCTGAGGTCCAGGAGGTGGGGTGTGATGTTTTGAAGCTGAATAGATCCCGGAAAATCATGTTGTTAAAGCTACTCCATTCCTATGGGTGTAAAACTATTGTGAATAGGGTCTTTAGATTAGGTTACTTCAGTTAAGGTCCTTTTGATCAGGTTACTTCAGTAAGGCATTGCCCAGGGTGGTCTAAATCTTCTTGCTGGAGTCCTTTTTAAGAGAATGAAATAGAGAAAGAAAGAAAGTGTTGGAAGCCAGAAGCTGAAAGCAACTAAACTCAGGAGATAAAGGAGAGATGAGCAGTTGTCACCATGTGCCTTGCTGTAAGACAGAGGAGTCCCAGATTGCTGGCAGCCGGTCTTTAGAGAGAATGCGTTGCCTGAAGATGTCTTGATTTGGACATTTTCATGTCCTCAGACCTGTAAGCATTTAAGGTAATAATTCCTTATTGTAAAAGTGAACCCATTTCTGGCACATTACTTTTGGCAACTTTAGCAGAATTAAATGGTAAGGCAAAAGAAAAGAAAAGAAAAGGAAGGGAAAGACAAGGAAAGGGAAAGAAAGGAAAGGAAAAGGAAAAGGAAATGAAAGAAAAGGAAAGAAATATGAAGAAACATTCCCCCTCATAGGCATATCAGGTTTGGAAAGGAGATTTCATTAAGTGAAAAACAGGAGAAATGTCAAAGGAACTCAGCCTTCAAGTATACCAAAACTTTTAATCTCTTAACCATCAGTTTCTTTCTCCCTGTCACTGCCTATTCACAATTATATAGACTTGGTTCCAAATGCACATACTGAAGTTGAGTTACCAATATTACTTTACCATACACTAAACTATACATTAAAATTTTGTTCAGAAAATTAACTTATTATAATATCTTATAGTTTAAAATAGTAGTAATAACTATTTTTTGAGCAATTATTGAGTGCTCAAAGTTCATTACATCATTTATTCATGACCATAATGCATATTTTGAAATGAGTGTTATTGTTCTGTTATGCAGATAGGAACACCAAGACTTCCAGAGGTTAGAAACTAGCTCAAATATCCAGGAAGCACAGAAGCAGGACCACTGAGTCTTTTGTAACTGAAAAAAGAATAGGTATTTTTAAAATTAGTACATTTTCCCAGGCTTTGAAATTTAAGTTAACATTGGGTAAATGAAGGATTCTAGTACTTTAGAATGAATGATATCAGAACACAATGTCTGAATGGTCTTCCACTTTGAAATAACAGCTGATGTTGACCAGGCTTAATTCATGTTAACCTATATTTATACAGACAAGGAGGTAGCTGCTTAAACCTATGACCATACTCCCTCCACAAATAAACACACCAATATCCTTATAAATATATTCAAGTACCACATCTGCAACACGAAATCCTAAATTCATATTGTTCTATTGAGGGTTGGTTTTTTTCCTTATCATTCTTCTTTACTAGAATCCCCTTCCAATATCTTTTGTTGCATGTATTACATGACATTATTTACAGAAATGAGATTACATTGTCATCTTTCAAAATAAAGGAAGGTGTCAAATTTGCACAGTCTAGAAAGTTTAAATACATCCCTGAAGAAAGAAACTTGAGGATATGCATTAGATTCCTTTCTAAATTTTGAATTCCCAGAATAGTCAGAGAAGCATTAACAGGATCAATTTTTGGGGTTTTTTGTTTTGTTTTGTTTTGTTTTTTGAGGCTCCGGGGCCTGGTATTGATCCTGGGACCTCATATGTGGGAAGCTGGAGCTCAACCACTGAGCCACATCAGCTCCCCTAAGATCATTTTTTCATTTGTTTGCTTTTTTTATTTTTTCAGGAGGCACGGTGGACTGAATCTGGGACCTCCCATGTGAGAAGCAGGTGCACAACTGCCTGAGCCACAACCACTCCAATCAAATATATGTAATTTTAATAGCTGTATTGAATTTTGCATTCAAACACAAAAGCAATGTCCATAATTAATATACACAAAGTGAAAAGATTGAACCTATGTGCATACATGTAAAACCATCATCACAATGAAGACAATGAAGAGAAATAACCCCCAAAGTTTCCTAACTCTCCATTTTGTAATTCTAATTTCTTGCCTATTTTAGCTTCTTAGCTTTCCTTTCTGCTAAAACAAATTCCATACAATGAGTTGGTTTAGCATCAGGAACTTATTGGCTCAGTGTTTCAGAGTCTAGATGGCTTGCTTTCTCTGGGGGATGGTATGATTTGTCTGGTCACCAATCTTTGAAATTCCTTGGATTTTCCATCATCAATTAATGCAGATGGCAGTGTCTTCCTTCTCTTCTGAGTTCCATTGACTTCGAGCTACTAATTTCTTTCTTGGCTTCTCTTTCTTCGTCTAAATTTCCTTTGCTTTTAAGGATTTGAACCATATTAGATTTAGGCCCACCCCAGTAAGTCTGGGCACACTTTAACATCTTCAGTGTCCTATTTACAAATGGGTTCACACCCAAAGGACCAAGGGTTGGGAACTTAACATGCATTTTGTGGGGGACATGATTGAAACCCCAATATTACCACTCTGCCAATATCCAGGAAAACCTTGATCTGCTTGCTTATATGGTAGATTAATTTTCATTATCTAGGGTTTTCGGTAAAGGGAATTGCATATTTTGAAATACTGAATGGGGAAGATTTGGATTTTTTCACTCAGATTACACATTCTGAGATTCATTCATATCATGCATATATTAATAGTTCTTTCCTTTTCATTGCTGAAGTATATTCCAATGTTTCAAAATTCTACATTTTTTTTCAACCAGCCATCAATGATGGAAATTTTGTTGTATCTGTTTTTGGCTATTACTAATAAACTGCTTTAATAAATCATTTATGCACAAATGGTTTCATCAACTTGGATAAATACACAGCAGTAGAAGGGCTAGTCATTGGGAAAATGTATATTTAATATTGTTAAATGTATATTTAATATTGTTAAATATTTAATACTGTTAAATATTGTTAATATTGTAAGAAATTTCCAAAATTTTTTCAAGAGTGGCTATGCAATTTTGTATCTCCTACAGCAGTGCATGAAAGTCCTGTGGTGTCACATATTCACCAACAATTGATGTGGGCAGTCTTTAATTTTAGCCATTTGAATGAGTACATAGCAGTTTTTTGTGCTTTTTTAAAAATATATTTTTATTTTTTTAAAGATACTTAGATTACATAAAAGTTACATAAAAAAATATAGGGGATCCCTATATGCCCCACTCCCTATACCTCCCAAATTTTTCCACATTAACAACTTCCTATATTAGTGTGGTACATTCATTACCACAATTGCCACTAAGCATGGATTGTAGTTTACATTGTAGTTTACGCTCTCTCCCATTCAATTTTGTAGGTTACGGGAAGATATATAATAGTCTGTGTCTCATTTAATTGTGACTCTAGTACCTTTGTGCTTTTATTTTATGTTCATCTAATGATTAATGATGTCTAACATCTTTTCATGTACTTATTTTCAATGAATTTCTCTTAGTTGATAAAATATTTATGCAAAGCATTTGTTAACTTTTTATTGGGCTGTCCTTTTTTATGGAATTTTGAGATACTAATATATGTTCAGAACAGTAATTTTTTAATAAATATAAGAGTTTCAACTCTTTCTTCCCTGAGTGCAACTTGTTATTCATTCTATTAACATCTAATTCTTACTGCACAACTTTTCATTTTGATAAAGTTCAATTTATCATTTATGTTGTTGTTTAAGGATCACATTCCCATATCATATCTAACAATTTTTTACAAGTGAAAACCATGGAGATTTCCCCTGGTATTTTATTCTGTATATTTTATGTTTTATATTTTGTGTATATTTCTATGATCCATTTTGAATGAATTTTTGCATGAAGAGTGAGGTATAGATTGAGGTTCATGTTCTGTATATATGGTGTGCTTGTGAGATATGAGTATTCATAAG
The DNA here is from genome assembly GCA_029593785.1 of Cabassous unicinctus. Taxonomy (NCBI): domain Eukaryota; kingdom Metazoa; phylum Chordata; class Mammalia; order Cingulata; family Chlamyphoridae; genus Cabassous; species Cabassous unicinctus. The sequence continues at coordinate 26,243 of JAQZBX010009846.1, forward strand.
GTAGGTTAAGGTATTCTTTTAATATTTAGGATCATGGACTATAAATTTCTAAGAAATCATGTATTAATGACTAGAATTTCTTAAATTACACACTTATGACTAAAAATACTTCCTAAATAGCCTGTACTTGCACTAATAGCTGAACAAATCAATTGATCAAATTCATCATATGTTCATTTGACATATTTTTGCAAACACCAAGCATTTTGTTATAGCCTGGAAATTGAATGCTAGGAAGGACTATTATCAAAAAGATAATTAATCTTAATTTTGTTCCAAATCATTCTCTCTGATAGTGTATTTCCCCAACACTTTTTCAAGATTATAAAAGACTCCCAAAAAGAAAAGTCTCATCATATACACAGTCACTCACACACAAACACAAATGTGCACAAAATACCATCCTATTTAACTAAAAAAAATGGAACAATCCATAGAAAAATAGCATATTAAATGAAGTCAAAGAGAACTCTTATTAAATTAGCCAGAGTTCATTGTCTTTGTAAGGAAGAGAATGATTTTCCTTATATTCTAGAAAACAGAAAAGTTAAAAAATAATATTAGATTGGTTCCAGGATTTAAGACATCAAAAAGATATTACTGGCACCAAGTATGAACATTACTCCTTCTATGCTATTTCTTGGTTATTGCTCTGGTCTTAGGATTGGAGTGGCTCAAGGAGAGGTGGTCGATGTGACAGCTATGAAATTATTTGTTTGAGAAAAGGAAGGTTCCTCCTCAGGGAGAAGTTTCTAGAGAAATAAAAATCAAAGAACAGAGCTGAGAAAGCATTATGTGATTTATAAGATGCAGCATAAATGCTAATTAGAAGATTAATAATACTTCGTTGCAGAAAATAAATAACTTAAAGGATGTCAATAAGGAACTGATAACCTATTGGAATGCATTTATCCCTGAGATACACTTGGGGATATTTCTTATAATTTCTGGTCTTTCAGATTCATGTGTTTTATTATTCATGCATGCTTGTGAATGACATAAGTGGATATTCCACATATGTGAGAAGTGTGTATGCAGTCAAATAAAAAGAGGAGCAAGTAGTGCATTCAATAAAGCAAGATTTTACTTAGATCTTATTTTGTCCAAGGCAAATTTCTAGACAAAATGGAGATTCAAAGAAAATAAAGAAAGAAAAAGCAGATTACTTTGTGGCTCAGTCAAACTAGGAAAATATAGTTCATAAAAAAATAAAGGCCTGTTACATAAAATAGAGTAAAATTACATAGGCATAGCAATATAAATACAGGGGGAAAATGGAAGTACAATCATACCTAGCTTTACTGCACTTATATTGAATATGTTTCATAGATATTGCATTTTTTTAAATAAATTGAAGTTCTGTGGCAATCCTGTATTGAGTAATTTTGTCAGTGTAATGTTTCCAACAGCATGTGTCCACTTTGTGTCTCTGTGTTACATTTTGCTAATCCTTGAAATATTTCAAAACAATTTTTTTCGTTTTTCTTATATCTGTTATGGTAGTCTGTGGTCAGTGATCTTTGTTATTACTATAGTAATCATTTTGGGGCAACACTAATACTGCACCCATACAAGATGGCAAATTTATTTGGTTATAGTTGTGTGTTCTGACTGTCCCACCAACTGCCATTCCCATGTCCATCCTTCTTTTCAGGTTTACCTATTCCTGGAGATGGAACAATATTAGAATCAAGCCCAATTAATAATCCTGAAATGGCTTCTAAGTGTTCAAATGGAAGGAAGAGTTGCATGTTTCTCAATTTAAATCAAAAGCTGGAAATGATTAAATTTACTGAGGAAGGCATGTCGAATGCCAAGATAGGCTGAAAACCAGGCCTCTTGTGCCAAACAGCCAAGTTGTGGATGCAAAAGGCAAAGGTCTTGAAGGAAATTAAAAGTTCTACTCTAATGAACACAGGAATGTTAAGAGAGCCTAACTACCTTATTTATTTTATGGAGGAAGTTTTTGTGGTCTGGATAGAAGGCCAAAACAGCCACAACAAGTCCTTAAGCCAAAGCTTAATACAGATCAGGGGCCTAACACTCTTTATGAAGGCTAAGAGTGATGAGGCATCTTCAGAAAAAAACATTTGAAACCATTAGAGGTTGGTTCATGAGGTTAAGGAAAGGCACCGTGTCTATAACATAAAAGTGCAAGGTGAAATACCAAGTGCTGATGTAGAAGCTGCACCAAGTTAACCATAAGATCAAGCTAACATAATTGATGAAAATGGCTACACTAAACAACATATTTTTGGTGTAGATGAAGCAGCCTCATATTAGAAGATGCCATTGAGAACTTTCATAACTAGAGAGGAAAATACAATGCATGGTTTCAGAGCTTCAAAGACAGGTTGACTCTCTTTTAAGGGTTAATGCAGCTAGTGAATTTAGCATTGCCAATGCTCATTTACCATTCTGAAAATCCTAGGGCCCTTAAGAATTATGCTAAATGTATTCTGCCTGTGCTCTATAAATGGAACAACCAAACCTGGATGACTACATATCTGTTGTTCAAAATGGCTTACTGAATATTTTAAGGCCATTGTTGAGATCAACTACAGAGAGAAGATTCTTATTAAAATGTTACTACTCATTGACTTTGTACCTGGTCATTCAATAGCTCTCATGGAGGTATACAACCATATTAATTTTGTTTTCATGTCTGCTAATACACACTTTATGTAAGATGCAATTTCATCTTTCAAGTCATATAGTTGAAGAGATGCATTTCCTAGGATGATAGTTGGCATAATCATGATTCCTCTGATGGATACAGGCAAAGAAAATTAAAAACCTTCTGGAAAGTATTCACCATTCTACATGCCTTTGAAAATATTCTTGAATATTGGGAGGATGTTGAAGTATTAACATTGATAGGAATTTTGGAAAAAGTTGATTTTAACACTTACAGATAACTTTAAGGGGTTCATGACTTCAATGGAGGAAGTAACTGCAGTTAGGGTGGAAATAGCAAGAGTAATTGAATTAGAAGTGGAACCTGAAGACGTCAATGAACTGCTGTAATCTCATGATAAAACTGTAAACGATGAGGTGTTGCATCTTATGCATGTGCAAAGGAAGTGGTTTCTTGAAATGGAATCCATTCCTTCTGAGTATGTTAGAATATTGTTGAAATGACATAGGATTTAGTATATTACATAGGATTTAGTATATTACATAAACTTATATGATAAAGCATCAGCAGGTTTTGAGAGGATTGACTTCAATTTTGAACAAAATTCTACCATGGATAAAATGCCATCAAACAGCATCACATACTACAGAGAAATCTTTCATGAAAGAGTCAATTGATGTAGCAAACTTTATTGGTGTCTTTTTTTAAGAAATTGGCACAGCCACACTAACCTCATCAACCATTACCCTGATCAGTCAGCAACTATCGACAACGAGGCAAGACCCAACAGTAGCAAAAGCATTAGGACTGGCTGAAAGCTCAGATGATGGTTCTCATTTTTTAGCAAAAAAATTTTTCCTGTTAAGTTATGTACATTTTTTAGACAAACATTAGGATACAGTAAACAAGTTTTATTTGCACCAGGAAACCAAAATTTATGTGACTCACTATTATAAAATATTCACTTTATTGTGGTGGTCTGGAACCAATGCACACTATTTCTGAGGTAGGCCTGTATTTCTGGTCTGTTGATGCATATGAACCACATAATTGAAGAAGTAATACGAATTATATGTAATACATGACCCTCAAATATAGGACAAAAAGAATCTAAGTACAGAGGTAGCAGAAAGAAAAAGGGAAAAAAAACTAGAGGTTAGAGATTAGACACTGTGTTCAGAGACTACACTGTGGTGAAATATAGCCAGTTTAAATCATCTAAGCAAAGGAAAACAAAAGAAAAATGGTAGGGGAATAGAAAAGACAACATGGGTCTATTATGGAATATGCCATGCTAAAACCTCACATATGGTAATCAACTAATCTTACAACCTATTTAGGAAACATAACATCCCAATTTTACACCTATTTCAAAAATGAGTGTAATGGAAACAGAGCAAATTGCGAAGACTCATGGATAAAAATTGACTAGGTCAATGCTTGTTGCAGGTAAATTGACCTGAAAACCTAAGATGTTGATCTTCCCCATTAAGAACGCTAAGTCATAGAGCAAGAACAAGAAACAGAAGAGTGGCTCTATCTGCTTATTCTCCCATAGCCCCAATAAGACAATTCAGTGACACTGTTCTGATATTCCATGAGGTTAGTGTAAGTCCAGAGTATGTACTAGACACTTAATTTATCTGAAATAATATAGAAAATAGTTTTAAACATTAAACGGCATTATTAAGCTTGGTGTGATTTATAAACTGAAAAATTATGTAGCTCATAGTGAATTTATTACATGCCTTAATAATATAAAATCTTTTTAGATTAGGAAATTTTTTTCACATCAAATGATATTTTATGAGAGCATATTATAACCCTAGGATTTTATAAATATTTTACTTGTATTAAATCCCATAACAATATTGAGTTATTATTCTTGTACTCATTTTATATAAGGGGTATTAAGGCATAGGTGGGTTCAATTAATTACAAAAAATCATTAAGATATAAAGTAGCAGACCCAAAATATGAACTTGTGCTTGGTGCCAGATTCCACAGTTTGCTATGTTATCCACAGACCAAATAGGCCCAGCCATTTTGTATCTCTGAAAAATAAATGGTGTCTTTCTCCATCTCCGCAGCTTACTACATGGACAAATATAAGCAACTCCCTCCCTTTTTCTTTGTTATGTGTAAATTATCTGGAATTCCCAAATCAACCAAGAATTCCACATATCCACTGAAACTAAATATTTGCACTTAAAATTTTCAAAAAGAATGGAGGCTTATCTTTGGAATCTTCACTTAAGGTTGGCAGCAAAGAGTGCTGCATTTCAACTGTTTGAATCTTCCACCCTTGTTCTCAGTACTATGGGAGTGACTTTTATATCCCAGATGCCTGTGGCTGAGGGCAAGAATGTTCAGCAAAATATGGAGCTCCTTACCCAGAAATTGAAGATGCTTTGAGCAGAGAAACAAGGAACATTTTGTGTGGACTGTGAGACCGACTATATGGCTGCTTCCATCCCTGGCAACCAAGGTCAGGCCGAGAAGTTGATGTATGTGATGCACAACTCAAAGTTCCCTTTTAGCTGTTTTGCCTCCTTTGAGAATGGACTTTGCCTCCAGACTGCCAAAGCCAGCAAGATTGAGATGTAAGGCACCCATTACCAGCACTGTGACTTTCTAATGTAGGTGAGCACAGTCACAATGGGACCAAGCACCTGGGACATCTCTGTGGAAGTGAAGTATGGCTCCTGTGTGGTAGCCAGCAACTTTTGGAGCCTGCTGCTTGAGTTCTTACAGTGTTTTCTAGGCACCCACATGCCAGGGGCTCCTGCAGTGTTTGGAAACAAACATGACACAGCATGTGGCCTAGGAGGTACCATGGTCCAGTTCATGGAACTGTTCAACAAGATTCTCAAACAGCAGCAGGTACCAGTGGCTGGGATTCATTAGTGACTTGACAGCTCCTCTCATCAGGGCAGCTCCACAGGAGGAAGAGGTGCTGCACTCTCATGTCCCTGGACCCCAGAAACCAAGGACAGATATGGAGTCTTCTCTTTCTCCTCCAGTTCTTAGCAATGGCTTTTGTTCTGGAGCCCTGGAATCTCTTTCCCTGACCCTCACACACAGACCCAATGGCTGTCTTACAACAAGGCTTTTTGGACTTGGCCTGCCCTTTAGAACAGTAATTATGAAGAGCAGAAAAGTTTAGATCTTTACTTCTTTAAGGGAGAAGGTAGGTCTGGGGTGCGCCTACCTTGGGGGAAGAATAATTAATATCACCAACTGTTATGGATTTTGCTTAGCTTCTCAATTGGACAGGCTGAATTTTACCTTTGGGCTCTAGTGCTCAAATAAAGGCCTCTTTCCTTAACTCAAAAACAAAAACAAAAACAACAAAAATGAACAAACTAACAAAAAAACAAGGATCTTAATCACATCTGAGAAATAACGTGAATTATTTACTTAAGATTCTAACCTAAAGCAGGTGCTCAGAACAGCTCCCTGAAAATGATTTTCTGGGGATATACACTTGTGTAATAAAATGGGATTCAACCATTGTCATAATTAATTGGTCTGGCAGTTGTTTTACTTATGTTAGACAAATACTAAGTATGAGGGAAAAAAAGCATGAATATTGGTATAAGTATCCTGGGCTCAAAATTCAACTTAACATAGCACATATTCACAAATTGAGAATATTGAAACCTGCCCTCTGTGTATGTCAATTAATCTAATAAGTTAAAGAACATAATATATCTAGGTATAAATTTGCAGTAGAAAATAGAAAATATACTACAATAACTAGAGAACTGAAAGTATAGAAAGTCTTACTCTTAATTTAAAATATTTCCCTAATTTTGGTGCAAACCTCAGTATCTCTTAACATTTGGGTCAAGTCTTGCTGTACCTACAAAGATTCCACATCAATTGGGAAAACAAACACCTAAAGAAAAGACACACACCTAGGAAAAGATCCTTAAAAGCACTACCCAGAGATTAGTTATTGGGAATCCTCTTAAAAAGCAAAATCATTCTAAATATTTCCTGTAACTATCTTCATATCATTTCATTTCTGGTCTTATTCTAATGCTTAAAATCTCCCTGAACTATGTGCAAATCCATTCTCTCTCTCCCTCTTACTCTTCCCCTCCCCCCTCTGTCTCTCTCTCACTCTCTCTCTCTTCCTTTCTTCCTCCCCATCCCACTCTGTCACAAATTCACACACACACACATATGCACTTATACAAAAACCTATATATAAACTTAATTTCCCTTTGAAATTAAATCCCTAGAGAAAAATTATGCTAGGAATTCTCTTCAAATATGTGTCAACTACATTTTGAAAGAAGAGAAAAGATTGAGGTACAAGAAGGAGAAAGAAGAAGATTGGAGAAAAGTGAATAAGCAAAAAATTGTTGAGAAGTGGGAATTATGACTAAGTTCATAAGATAAGGATAGTATGAAATCCCAACAATGGCAAATATATCTGGTTCTTCAGATTCTTTAACTATTTATCATATCTATTATAAAGAAAATGTTATAAAAGTGAAATTCATAAGCTTAATTTTTTATGTATATAGAGTAAAATTTTTAAATAATATAATTTAAGGAAAACTATAATACAGGCACATTATTAGATATTTACATACTTCCATTAATTTGTCTTCATTACCACCTGGTGTAAGTTTACTGTTAACTCAATATTTATTGGAAAATATATTTACATTATGGATATATATATATATATTGGTTTATTACAAATAAAACCCAACTTTACACAAATGCTAAAGGAAAGTTTCAATCTGTGAATAATTCTGAAGTGCAAAAATTTTTCACTTTGTTTAAATATTTTCTCTCAATTACAAATACAGCTAAATACCTTAATTTTTCCCAAAAATTCTTATCCATATTTTCTGAATGGAATCTAATGAAAATAGCTAACAGGAATGTATTCTAAAGGAATGTAAACTTACAATTTCAGAAATACTAAGGTCAAATTTCTTATAAAACAAAGAGGTATTTGAAGCCCCAATGATTTTAACCAAAATATTTTCTTTTTAATTGGTGAATATTAACTATAACGTTCACTTCTTCTATAACAATTCAGTCTTCTTTGTCAAGGTGGTTCTTCAGACTGTGTTCCTGTATGTTTCTGGATTGCGCAATGAAACAAGCAAATTGATGTGGACAGGTTCATACTTTTACATGATTTTTCCCTCAAAAAGAATGTTTTAGGAAACCCTTACTTGTTAAATCTTAAATTAAAAGGCACAAGAAGGACCAGAGGGAAGAATTTCCCATGTGCTCTTTGAAGCAGTGAAATATATGTTCTTCTAATTACAGAAGTAAAGCTAACACTATTATAACGGTCATATGGAATGCTTTAGGGATTTTACTCCTGCAGTCATTTCTTCAAGGCCACCATATAGTAGGTTCAGAAATACTGTTATGTTATGAGATGGATGAAATAATACGGATGTCTTATTTTCCTTCTGTCATCTATCCTAGACTAATCTCAGAGAATACATTTGTTTACCATGATATAGTGTACATATAGTTAAGAACTGTTGACTTCTTCTTTAACATCTAACTTTATTAACATACGAATTGAGCTTCAAAAGAGCATCAAATTTTTCCTCAGCAACACAAAACTGTTGCCATTATGATGGAGATTATAAGACATTTCTAGAAATTTACTTATACCCATTTGGAAGTTTAAAGCCATATATACTGTTTTGCTTACTAGGTATCAGCCAGTATCATGGTAATAGAATTAGGAAATTCCACAACGCAAAATCAAATTTTATTATATTAGCTTTTATTTTTGATATGATTTTCTTATTTTTCCCCCTGGGGTGGGAGAGAGGGACAATTCCATTAGAATCTAAATGAAACAAGGTGGAGTTAATCTTCCCCTTTCATTCAGAGGAAACTATCCACATGAGTCCAGGCAAAGTGTCTCATATTTATTTTAATTTATGATTTTTCCCCTTTTCTCATGCATTTCCACTATTCATCACCTTGGCACACATTATATTCAGTGCATCAGGGTTCTCTAAAGAAACAGAAGTAATAGGATATATGTGTGTGTGTGTGTGTGTGTATAAATATATATGAGTATGTGTAAATATATTTCATATATGTAAATATATATGTGTGTGTGTATATATATATGTGTAAATATTTTTAAATTGTTTAGTAGGAATTTCCTTCTATGACTGTCTGGATTAGCAAATAAAATTCCATTGGTTGGGCCACAACTTGGGGACTCTGATGAAAACGTTGATGAATTCTCTGGTAGGAACTCGCTGCAGAAGAAAAAAGAAATTCTTCTTTCTGACTGTTGAATTCACATGTCCTTTCTTTAAGGCCTTTAAGCGTTTGAATGAGTCTTCTCTCATTACTGAAGGCAATATCATTTGTTGCTTGAAGATGTAATCAGTTATATATGAAATCAACTTATTAATGATTTAATGATTTAAATCCAAAAAAATACCCTCACAGTAAAATAAACTGGTCAGTGTTTGTTTGTCCAAACACCTGGACACCATAAGCTAGCCAAGTTGACATATGGCATATCACACACTATTTAACACATGTCAGTTTTCAGCACTTATTAGCTACCCAAGTACTGCACATCTTTGTTGTGTTCTTGCAAATGTCCATGTCTTTGAAATTAATCTCTTGTTTTATACTCTCATTCAATTGTGGCATCTGAATCTATCCTATGTTTGCTCTAAGATCCAGACTAACACAACTACTTAATAATATTGCCTCGATATATATGTAGCAAAATCGGGAAAAACAGACAAATTCACCTTTCCAGTGGAACATTAAAACTCATTTATTAATTATTCATAAAGAAAGCAAAAGTAAGAAAAGATAAAATAACACAATTCAAAACTGCATTCATATTTAAATAAATATACAATTACACATCCAAAAATTAATGAATACATTTTCATACAGAGATAAAATATTTGTAAAAAACTTATTAAAGTGTTAAAAAAAAGCCTCAATAAACTTTAATGAAGAGACATTGTACAGAACTGTGAATATAAGGTAGAAGTTTACAATAATCAATTTTGTATATATTTGGAAATTTAAAGGCTAAATTTTGCTAAATTGCTAAATGTTTTTAAAGACTAAATAATCTTAGAAAAAATTTAAAGATCTTTAATTGAATGATAATGTACTAGTTTCCGTTCTGATATCTAAATAGCTTGGGGATAGTCTTCACTCTCAGCCTTTAAACAAGAAAAAATATGAAAAATTGAATATAACGTATCTTAGACCTCTTAGACAATTGAGGTTCCATGGAAAAATATCTCCTCAAAAACTGAAGAGATGGGTAGATACAAGCAATCACATTCCTAGCACAGAAACAACAGAAGTTGGAGCCAGCCTGGGGAATGAAGTATGGACTAAAGTACACTTACTGGTATTCTACTATTCACTTATTGTGATTCTATCAGTGGAAGAAGTTATATAATTGATGTAGAGGCAGTAGGCACTGGAGGTTCTGAGGACACGGAAAGAGAAAACCAGGTATAATACTGGAGCATTTTTGGGACTTGGGAATTGTATGGAACAATGTTACAATGACAGATACAGGACATTACACATCTTGTCATAACTTACAAAATTTTGTGGAAGAGAGTGTAAACTACAATGTAAACTAGAATCCGTGTTTAGTGGCAATGCTCCAAAATATTTTCATCAATTGTAACAAATGTGCTCCACTAATGAAGGATGTTGTTAATGTGGGAAAATGTGGGAGATGTAGGGAGTGGGTCATATGGGAATCCCCTATGTATTTATGTAACATTTATGTAAAATATATTTTTAAAAAATTAAGAATCTGTAGAAACCAAAAAAAAAGGAGGGGAGTTAAATGAGCAATTGCTGGAGTCCAAGCATGGGCTAGCTTGAAAGACAAAATTTCCTGGGATTAAATCTTAGGGGCACCCACATTACTTGAGTCTTATCTACAGAAACCCAATCGGATTTCCACTCTGAGTTTCAGAGAACAATTGACTTATGATTCCAGTAGTGGAGAATAAAAGTGACAATTTTGAACTAAAACAAAAGCAGTCCATTCTCATTAACAATTTCCTGCCCTATTTTACCACAGCCTAACCAAAGAGGGTTTTTCCAGATGAACTTGATTGGGGGGAATGGAAATATAAGATTTCTGTTGTTCCATCTCCACACCAACACTTTCTGTGGTCAATCTTTAATTTTAGACATTTAAGTGGTATTTGCATTTACATGACTAATTAGGTCTAGCGTCGTTTCATGTATTATTTGCTAAGTTTATTTCACCCTTGTTGAAGTATCTGTTCAAAACTTTGGTTCATTTTTAATTGGATTGTGCAATTTTTTATCGTGCTCATTTTTATTGGGCTGTTCAATTTTTTCCTTATTCATATGTGATATATGTTTATATATTCTAAATAGTAGCTCTTTGATGATTATATGGTTTTCAAATATATTCTCTTATGGCATAATTTATTTTTTCCTTCTATTTACAATCTCATTCTTGTAGCAAAATTTTTCACCTTTTAAAAATTCATTTATCTTGCCTTTTCTTTTCTGGATTATAGTTTTGTATTGACTCTAACATGTCTTTGTCTAATCCAAAGACCTAATATTTTTTTCTGTTTCATTCTAAATACTTCATGTTTTATTTTTTATGTAGAAATCTATGATCTATTTTGAATCAATGTACATATAATGTGTGAGGTATAGGTCAATGTTAATTTGCTGTGTGTATGTATGCCCAAATCTTCCATAAACATTTGTTGAAAACACTATCATTTTCCCAAGGAATTACTTACAGTCCTTTGCTTAGAATAGTAGATCACATATATCTAGATCTAATTGTGAACTCTTTAGAGGGCTTGACTGTTTTAATTACCCATCTTTATGAAATTACCAGAATCATTTGTTTACTGTTGGTATATACAATGCCTTGAAATCAAGAAGTGTAATTTCTCAAATTCATTCTCGTATAAATTTCTGTGGGCTGACCCAGATGCTTTAAATTTCCATAAATATAAAATTAGTTTTAAAATTCTGGAAAGAAAAGCCAGTTTATGTTTTAAGGGGAAGATAGCATTGACACTTGGAATTGATTTTGTAGGTATTACAAGTGACATCTGAAAACATTTGATTTGGATCCAAGATGAGGGAGTAGGGAGCAGCAGGCTCCACTCATCCTCCAGAAGTGGTGGGAAGACTGGTAGACTTATTAAGCATAGGGGACCGCTCATGGCTCTGGAGCAGAGTGGATAGCCAATGAAGGGGTGCCTAGTTAGGCACCAAGGGAGTGGTAAGACCACAAGGTGACCAATGTGGGCATATAGCATGGAGGGGCCCAGCTGGATGCCTGTGGCCTAAGATGGAAGTCCAGGGATTTTGTTTATTTATTTTATTTTACTTTTTTCTTTCCTTTTTAAGGTACCCATGGAGTGAGGGCATCACAGAGCAATAAGAAGGTGCAGATGGTTGGCATGTAGGAACCTAACCAGACATCAGTGGCTTGAGATGGAAGTCCAGGTTTTTTTTCTCTCTCTCTCCTTTTCCAGGTACTCAGAGAGCACCAGAGCCATGGAGTAATAGGTAGGCATTTGCAGCTGACAAGGAGAATTCTAGCTTGACACTAGTTGCTTAAGAGTGTTACCTGGAATTTCTTTCCTTCCTTCCTTCCTTCCTTCCTTCCTTCCTTCCTTCCTTCCTTCATTCATTCCTTCCTTCATTCCTTCCTTCCTTCCTTCCATCCATCTTTTTTCTTTCTTTTTTCTCTTCCTGTTCTTCTTTTTTCCCCTTTTCATTTGCATTTCCCCTCTTTTATCTTTTTGTCCTTTATTTTATTCGAAGACAGGCAAATTGAAAGATTTAGAATAATTGGAAATAAGTGTCAATGAAGAACCTTAACATAAAGACAAATAAAAATAAA
>JAQZBX010009847.1:0-45307 GCA_029593785.1 Cabassous unicinctus
AGAAGATGCTAATAATAAAGACATAAAAAATGAAAATGGGAGTATTGATACTGACCCAACAGAAATAAAAGAATTTATAATAGGATACTATAAATAACTGTATGCTAAAAATCTAGACAATTTAGATGAAATGGAAAAATTCCTAGGAACCTATGAACAACCTACACTGACCCTAGAATAAATGAAAGACCTTAACAAGAGATTGAAACAGTCATCAATCAGCTCCCCAAAATGAAAAGCACAGGACCAGATGGTTTCACAGGTGAGTTTTACCAAGCATTCAAGGAAGATATCATAAAAATCTTACACAAGTTCTTCCAAAAAATGGAACAAACTCATTCTCGAAAATCAATATCACCCTAATATTAAAGCCAGATAAAGATATTATTAAAAAAGAAAATCACAGACCCATTTCCCTAATTAATATGCATGAAAAAATCCTCAACAAAGTACTTGCTAAAAGAATCCAACAACACATTAAAAGAATTATTCATCATGATCAAGTGGGTTTTATACCAGGCATGCAAGCATTGTTCCACACAACAAAATCAATCAGCGTAAAACATCACATTAATAAATCAAAGATGAAAAATCACATAACACTATCAATTGATGCATAAAGGTATTTGAAAAAAATACAGCATCTTTTCTTGATAAAAATTCTGCAAAAGATAGAAATTGAAGGAAACTTTATTAACATGATAAAAGCCATATATGTAAAAACCAGAGCTAACACTGTACTCAATGGTGAAAGATTGAAAGCTTTCCTTTTGAGATCGGGAACAATACAATGATGCCCACTGTCACCACATTTGTTCAACATAGTGGTAGATGTTCTAGCCTGAGTAATCAATTAAGAAAAAGAAATAAAAGGCATCCAAACAGAAAGGAAGAAGTAAAACATTCACTATTTGCAGATGATATGATCCTATGCCTTGAAAGCCCAGAAAAATCTATAACAAAGCTTCTGGACCTTATAAACAATTTTAGTTGAGGGTCAGGATACAAGATCATTATGCAAAAATCAGTGGTGTTTCTATATATTAGAAATGTGCAATTTGAGGAAGATATCAGGAAAAAATTACATTTACAATAGCAACCAAAAGGATCAAATATTTAGGAATAAACTTAACTAAGGATACACTTGTATTCGGAAAGCTACAAAGCATTGCTAAAAGAAATTTTAAGAAGACCTAAACAATTGGAAGAACAATTCATGCTCATGGATTAGAAGACTAAATATCATTAAAATGTCAATTCTACCCAAATTGATATACAGATTCAATGCAATCCCAATAAAAATGCCACCAGCATTTTTAGAAACAAATGGAAAACACAATTATCAAATTTATTTGGAAGGGTAAGGTGCCCTGAATAGCCAGAAACATCTTAAGAAGGAAAAGCAAAGTTGGAGAAATCTCACTTTCAGACTTTAAACCTTATTACCTAGATACAGTGGTAAAAACAGCCTGGTAGTGCCATAAAGATAGACACATAAACCAATGGAACTGAATTGATGATTCAGAAACAGCTATGGTCAAGTGATTTTTGACAAGGCTGTCAAACCCAGCCAGTTGGAGCAGAGAAATCTATTCAACTAATGGTGCTGGAAGAACTGGAAATCCATAGCCAAAAGAAAGAAGGAGGACTCCTATCTCACAACTTATACAAAAATTAACTCAAAATGGATCAAAGACCTAAATATATAATCAAGAACCATAAAGCTCCTGGAAGAAAATGCAGGAAAACATTTTCAAGACTAATGGTAGGAAATGGGTTCTTAAACCTTACACCAAAAGCATGAGCTGCAAAAGAAAACATGGATAAACGGGCACTCCTCAAACTTAAAAACACCTTTGTGATTCTAAGGACTTTGTCAAGAAGGTGAAAAGACAGCCCACTTAGTTGGAGAAAAAATTTAGAAACCACATATCTGATAAGGGCTTGATTTCCATTCTATATAAAGAGGTCATACAATTCAACAACAACAACAACAAAAAAACAAGCAAATCAATTAAAAAATGGGCAAAAGAATTTAATAGACATTTCCCCAAAGAGCAAATACCAATGGCCAAAAAGCACATGAAAAAATGTTCCGTATCTCTGGCTATTAGGGGACTGCAAATCAAGGTGACAAGGAGGTATTGTCTCATACCCTATAGAATGGCCATTGCTGAAAGTGCTGAAGAGGCTGTGGAGAAATAGAAAGACTCCTTTACTGTTGATGGGATTGTAAAATAGTGCAGCCTCTGTGGAAGACAGTTTGGTGGTTCCTCAGGAAGCTAAATATAGAATTGCCATATGATCCAGCAATTCCACTACTAGGAATATATCCAGACGCACTGAAGACTGTGACACAAACAGACATCTGCATACCCATCCTCATAGCAGCATTTTTCACATTTGCCAAAAGATGGAAACAAACCAAGTGTTCAAAAACCAATGAATGGATAAACAAATATGGTCTATACATATGCTGGAATGCCATGCTGCAGTAAGAAGAAATGAAATTGGGACACATATGATAACATGGATGAATCTTGAAGACATTATGCTAAGTGAAGGAAGCCAGGCACAAAAGGACAAATATTGCATGGTCTCATTAATATGAACCAAATGCCATAAATAAACTCATGTAGTTAAAACTTAGAGGATAGGTTATTAAGAGATAAGAGGGGGGCTGAGAAGGGCTACTGATGCTTAATGTATGAAGAAGTTTTAATTAACTTGACTGTAAAATTGTGTAAATGATAGAGTTAATGGTAACTCATTATACTGTGTAACATCCAGTTACAATGATATTGTGGCTGGAATGGCTACTCTAGGGATATAAAAGTAAATTGAAAGTAAGATAGAGCATAATCTAGGGACAGAATAACACAGTGAACCCAGAGGTGGATGAGAATTGTGGTTGATAGTACAAATGAAAGACTGTCTTTCTGTGAGCTAAAGCAGATGTAAGTCACTATTGCAGGGAGATGGGAATGTGAAGAAGCATGGGAGAAATACAGTTGGTGTGACCTATGGACTGTGATTTACAGTAATACTGTATATAACATTCTTGCATCTATGCCAAGTAAGGGACTATTGAAAAAGTGTGCCAAAGTACACTATGGACCATGGTTGGTGGTAATATTCTAATAATATTTCATAATCTATAACAATTGTTCCATGACAGTGTGGTGTGTTGGGGAAGGATTATTGAATGGGAATTCTACACAAGTTTATGATTGATCTTTAAATTCACAACTTCTATAATAAAAATACATTAAAAAATAATAGGTTGGTTTGGGGGAAAAATAGCACAAAAATAAGGTATGGACTACAGTTAGTAATAATATTTTGATGATATTCTTTCATAATTTGTAACAAATATTTCACAACAATGCAAGGTGTTGGTAGTGGGGTGATGTATCGACCCCTGTATGATGTTATGCATATTTGTTTTTAAGTTCACAACTTTTACTATACCCTTATTGTTTATGTATATTCATGTGTGAATGATACAAATAAAAATGAAAAACAAAAAAAAAAAAACAAAGCAAAAATCTATAGGGAATTCCCACATAAATCCCCCACTCTCATACTCATGTTCCCCTATTATTCACATCTTACATTAGTGGGGTACATTTGTTATACTTGATGAAACAAATTGAAGCATTGCCTTAGCTCTTACATTAATCATTAATCTACTTCAATACCTTTCTCTTAAGAAACTTGATTTTTTTTTTAAATTTGAGTTTATTACTAGTATCTTTTTTCTTCTTCTAGTGTTTAAAAGGTGAGTGGTTTGCTTAATGTTTATGTGCATTTTATGTATGTGACTGTGATATCCATAATGATAATCAATAACATACATATTTATTTTAAATTGTGTTGTTTCCTGTATTTAAGTATTCCAAGAAAATGGCTTTAGTGACAAACTCTACTTGCCTTGAGAACACATTTTATTCCTCCCAGAAACAACTTCCTAACATATCAGTAAAACAAAATAATAGAATGAACAGAAATGACAGTGCTCTGCCAAACAATAAACAGTCATTGGAACCTGAGCTTCTAGAATATAAAAGTAGTTCTCTGGATTATCAATAAAGAACTGCTACCACATCTTTCTATTGTCAGCCTGCTGTCCTCAATAGCCAACAAAGTGGCTTGTAAAGGTTGATATTTATTTATGGTTACATTGAATAGATTTCTCCAGAATTTTCTTTAATAGATTATGAAGATTTACAATGAAAAACAAAACAATTAATCCAAATACAATGGTAAATCAAAGAAAAATACCAAAAGTTCAAACCTGGTGTAACAATAACAGTATTAACTGAAGTGGTGGGAATGTTTGAGGAAACCATTACAAAAACAAGCAGCATAACATCATTCTTAGAAATCAGTGGACTTCACAATTATAAAGACTGTGACTTCTGGCTTTAATTGCATGAGAAGACAGACAAATCCTTGCACAAATAGCAAGTGTAACACTGTACAAAATTGACAGAAACAACCATTCTAGCACTCTGGACATCAAACAAAGAGGCAAAAATCTGAAAAGGTTCATTCTGGAAAACCTGCTTAACTTTGGGTAAAAGGAATAAAGTCTGTAATGCTCTGGCCTGGGGCTGGATAGATGACAGTATGAATTTGTCAATACCCATGGATCTTGACAGAACAAAGTATGAAGCTTCTTGTTTGCATATATTTAAAAAATCAGTACAATGCCATGGGACTCCTGGGTGGAAGACAGACAAGAACAAAAAATCTAACTGTATTGCAAATATATGATGTAATTTCAGTGAAAGTGGTAGGACAATAGGATGGTGACCAAAAAAGTTTTGGAAATGGTAAAACTATAAAATATGCATGACAAAGTTGTTTCTCATGAGGATATACACTATAAAATGTGAATCTATTGTATATGTATACTGGGAATGAAAAAATAATGAAAGCTGCATGTTGGGAACAAGTTTTCTCAATGTTGGAATGGTAGGTTACAGATAAACAAAGAGGGGAGGGTAGATGGAACTATGTGGTGTTTGGATAGAATGGGACACATCAGAATTAGTCATTTGTGTCATTTGTAGACATGGATATATATTTATAATTCATAAATATAAATATATATATTAAATGATACAAACATACATACATTTACATGTCATATACTTTATACACACATATTTATACATACATGTACATTCATGTGTTATTATCACACATATATCTCCTAGCTCTGTCCACTGTGAGGGCATACCTGAAGGCAAGGAAAAGCAAACTCTGTACCTCTCTACCTATGTTTCAATTTCTAATACCATTCTCCAGGGAAAGGAACCAGAGCTCCTTGTAAAAATGGCTGCTTCTAGGCCTGGGAAAGGGCATTTTTTATAAGCCAGGAAAATATTTGCAATGCAGGAAACTAAGTGCTCAGAGAAAGAAAATGATGGTGGTGGGTCAAAGGGACACAGGAGCTAACTGAAGACCTCCCAATGGTCAAAACTGGCCGAATTTGAGCAGTAAAGTTTAAATTTAAATATACCTGAGTCCACACTGATAGGACTGAAAAAAATAAATGAGGAAGAAGAGATCACTCTGATGCAGAAGAATTCCAAATAATTTATGTAGATACTCTGCCCTCATGTAAGTGACTATAACTCCACACCTTTTTGCTGTGGGCAATGCATAGTGACTTCCTTCCAAAGAGAACAGCATGGAAACAGGAAAAGAGCTCCATTACAATGGAGAAATCTGACAGAGACCAACTAGGCCAGGTGGTTCAGGCTAATCTCATCATAGACTGCCATTTTGCTAGCATGTCCCACTGACGTGATGAAAATGGCACTTTTCCCCTGTGGTTTTCATCCCCCAAACTCATAACCCCAGTTTAACCCTGAGAAAAATATCAGAACAATTGTCATTGAGGGACTTTCTATGAAGCACCTGAGCAGGTCTCAAAATATCATGACCACCAAAAATAAGGGACAGTCTGAGAAAGAAACAACCAAGGTGTGCCTAAGCAAACATGACAACTATATGTAAAGTGGTGTCCTGGATGGGGTCCTAGAACAGAAAAAAAGAATACTGGGTACAAACTAAAGAAATCTGAGGAAAGTATTGACTTCAGTTAATAATAATGCATAAATATTGTTTAGTTGGGGCAAAGCCTAGCATAATAAGGTAGGATTTAAGAACAGGGCAAACCAGCAATGGATTTTGGCTTTCAGAAACTCTCTAAGTACTCCTGCCAGGCTTTTCATACCTCTAAAAATATTTTCATACAAAGTTTGTTTAAACAAATAAAAATTAAAAATGAATAATTATATAAATTAAAACTTTGTGAGTACAGTAGCTGTAGCAGTTTGATATTGTTTA
The DNA here is from genome assembly GCA_029593785.1 of Cabassous unicinctus. Lineage (NCBI taxonomy): Eukaryota > Metazoa > Chordata > Mammalia > Cingulata > Chlamyphoridae > Cabassous > Cabassous unicinctus. The sequence continues at coordinate 6,364 of JAQZBX010009847.1, forward strand.
TGAACTCCAAAAATAGATATTGGATTATGTTTGTAAACAGGTCTGTCCCTCTGGGCATATTAGAATATATTGGATTCAGAGGTTTCACTTTTACTTGATTAAATAATGATTAAGGCTTTGACTGGGCCATGTCAATAGGACATTGGGTCCCCACTCCCTTGGTGGGCTGGGACTCACCGAGAAACTTGCAAGGCAGAGCAGCAGAGTAGTTGGAGTTTTGAGCCAGGACCGGAAAGGAAAGTAAGCACATAGAGGAACAGAGCAGCTTAGCCTGGAGAGAATCGAGCCTTGGGGCGAGAGACAGAGACTGTCACCTGATAGTCTACAGCTGGCCTAGTGGAGACAGCAAGGCAGCTGAGCCCAGAGAGAAACAAGCCCCAGTGTATTAGTCAGCCAAAGGGGTGTTGATGCAAATTAACAGAAATCTGTTGGACTTTATAAAGGGTATGTATTTGGGGTAGAAGTTTACAGTTACCAGGCCATAAAGCATAAGTTTCCTCCTTCAACAGTCTGTTGTCATGTGTTGGAGCAAGACAGCTGCTGATGTTTGCCAGGGTTCAGGCTTCTTGGGTTCCTCTCTTTTCGGGGCTCTGTTTCTCTCTGGGCTCAGCTCTTCTGTTTCCTCCGCAAGGTCAGCTGTAGACTATCAGGTGAATGGCTTGCCTCTTCCCAGGGCCTTCTCTCCTTCCTCATGACCAAGCTCCTCTGTGTTCTTGCTTCCCAGGGCTCCAGCATTAAAACTCAGCATCAGAACTCCAACATCAAGTCTCTAACTCTGGTCTTTGCCATGTCTTTTATCTTTGAGACCCCATCTACCAAGGGGCGGGGCTCAACACCCTACTGATGTGGCCCAATCAAATCTCTAATCATAACTTAATCATGCCCAGATGAACAGACCAGTTTACAAGCATAATCCAATATCTCTTTTTGCAATTCATAACTATATCAAACTTCCAAACTGCTACACCCAGGAAGAGATGAACCCAGAAAGCCTGAACTCTTGGCAGATGTCAGCAGCCATCTTGCTCCAAAACATGGCAACAGACTTTGGTAGGGAAATAATTTACTCTTTATGGCCTGGTAACTGTGAGCTTCTACCCCAAATAAATACCCTTTATAAAAGCCAACAAATTTCTGGTATTTTGTATCAGCACTCCTTTGGCTGACTAAAACACTAGCCAAAACATAAGGTCACATCACAATTTCATGTTTAAAGCTTTGCAATCATAACTGCCTTTGGAGAAAAATGGCAGGCAACATTGAGCTATCTCATTATGATATATATTCAAAAATAGGTCAACCTTTAATTTGTCTTGTTCATACACTCATCTAATTTTTTCTTCAGGTTAGCAAGTTTCATAAAATGGGCTATACATTATCTGCTCCTGTATATTTCCTAGAAATTTTGTGTATAATAAGGATTTTTGATCACTAACTATTTGGAGATATTACCTTATATCATCCTGAGATAGTTTTCTATGGGTAGATTTTAATTTAATACCCTAATTGTGCTGTTAATTGTATTTTGTTCATTTTTAAATTTATTTTTAAGTTTGTTTTATTTTTCAAAATGGTGTACATTAGTTTTAGCATGTATTTATATTGTTTTCATTATATTCATTGCATATTTTATTAGTCTCTAGGATTTATTGTTTTGGCCTCATATTTTGCCTTACAGTTTTAATCTTTGCCTGTCTTTACATTTTTGAAATTGATCTTTATAAAGGTTAGAATACTGTAAAATCCATTAATTCTTAACCTTATTTGTACTTTTGACTGTCTTTGGTGATTTATTTTATAATTGCTTGGTGGTATCCTTAGCTTAATAGTAGTCAGTGCTGCTTCTTTCCTAATAGAACCTTGTGATCCATCAAAGTTCTATCATTACCTAATTGTTATTCAACATAAAAATTTCTATGGACTTTATTATTTGTGAATTAAAGTAATACTAAAGTATTTCATGATTTGTAAAATAAGAATATTACTAAAATATAGACACGTGCAAATTTGTCCTTAGAACTATGTGTTCAGTCCATATGTTTCTTTGTAAGCATGGCTTTTATAATTGTAATTGAAATTCTGGAGGAAAGAGTCATAATGAGAGTCATAATAATAATACATGTAAAAATGGTAAAAATTCATTAATGAAGTCACAAAGCAATATTCCAAAACTATAGGTTTAAATCAAATATATGAACCACTGTTAAAAACCGAGTTTCATGATAGAAAGTGATGTGAAGATTCACAACTATTTTTTCTTTCGATTAGTACAACCAAATAATTAATATATTGGTTAAGGAGTTCAGATTTGAGGTGAGTATATTCTAAGTCATATAGTGAGATTATTATAAAATTACCTTTTCATATTTTCTTGGTAGTAGTATGCATGGTTATTATGATTCCAAACATGCTACCTACTTCTTCCTTCTTACATTTTTGGCCGAAAAATTAATTATGTAACTATTTTGATAAGACATCTAAATATTAGTAATGCTGATTGATGGTACAAATAATTTTCTCTATTAAAATTAAATTTAAACAAACATGATTTGTTAGATGTTGAAGCAATACTAAATGGTTAATTTGCTCTATCTTAATAAAACAAAGATGACTTAAAATCACTGAAGAAATTACATTTTCTACTAAATTCCTTACTCAAGTTCATCTATTTTTCATTACAGAATATAAGCAGCTTTAATTAATTATGAGAGCCTGCTAATAGGCCTTAATTTTAAAAATACAGTGTCTTCAGTGTGCAAGCATTATTTCAATTCCTATAATACATCTAAAATGTGATTCATTGTCATTTCATAAGAGAAAGACTTTGATAAACACTTTCCTCATATTTTTCATAGTTCTTAAATTTGATTCTTAAACTTCTCATTTTAATATTAAAAAAAACTAAGGAATAAAAGACAATAATCCCCAAATAATATTTTAAAAGTTAAATTTTGGAATTGAAATCATATACTTTAGGACAAAAATCCCATAGTGCTTTATATGTTACTAAATCTCTATAAAGCAAGAGGTTAGTGCAGTCAAGTTTGACTGGGTAGCACATAGGAAAAAGTTTCAGAAGATTTAGGTCTTGAGATTTGGTTCTTGTTTTCAAACTCATATGTTTATATTTTCTAAGTGTCTCATTGCTTTAAATTTACCTTAAATTTTCTATAAATTTACCTTAAAGCATAAAATGCATACTTTGTGTCCCTTTGCCTTTTCAACCTGTCCCCAAGAGTAATTCTAATCCAGATTTCTAGTAGCATAAATTAGTTTCCCTGTCTTATATTTCATATAAATGTAATGTTATAATACACATTTGCGACTGGTTTATTTCACTCATATTTTGTTTCTGGAATCCACCCACATTGTTACATGTATTTGTAATAGCATTATTTATCCTTCCTGTATATGTAGTATCCCAGCATGTGAATATACAAGTTATTCATCCTGTCTAACATTGATAGACATTTGGTAAATTTCCAGATTTTGTCTCCTTTGAGTAATATTTTTTTGAACATTCAGTAAACATATGCAGACATTTCCATTGGATCTATAAATCAAATTGAAATTGCTCAGATCACCTATATATACTAAGGTATAGTAGAGCCCTCAATGAGAATTCCAATGTGTTTGGACCAATTTCTACACTAAACATCAAATTATGAAAGTTCTACATATTTGTATGATTTCTAACACTTGGTAGTTCTAAATTTGTATTTTCACCATTGTGATGTATATAAAATTGCATCAAACTCCATTTTCATTTGTATAACTTAAATAGTTTAGCACCATTTCATATGTTTATTGTCCTTTGGATGTCCTCTTTTAAGAAGTGACTCTATGAGTTCTTTGTCTATTTACTAGTAGGAGTCATTCTTCAATCCCATTGCTTTGAAGGAGTACTATATATTCAGCATATCAGTCACTTTTCATATATGTATTTTGTGAAAATGTTCTTCAGGTACCAAAAGGATTCCAATTTTCCTCTTTTAACATTTATCTACAAGAGTAGACACTCGAATTTTTAAGGTTCTGTTTATTGAGGTTTTTTTTCACTTATTATCCTTCTTAATAAGAGTTGTCTATAACAGGATAATAAACTTAACCTTCTGAGTCTTCCTCTAATAGCTTTGCTGATTTCCCTTAAACATATATATTATAAATCCACGTGGAATAAGTTTCGGTATAGAGTGTGAGGTAGAGATAAAGATGCCTCATTTCCACATGGGCACACAAAGTTCCCAAAACCAGTTATTGAAAAGATTGTTTATCCTCTCTAATCTGTTTTACTGATCATTTCCATAGTGTAAATGTCCTAAAGGTTTGTTTATTCTACAAGAGAGAGGGTTGGGAGTTCTAGAATGATTGTGTAAGGTATTCATGGACCCTCTTCCCAGTAAAACAATTATTTATCTGGTGAATGTTATGAAAATAAAGTTAAAACCTCTCGAAATTGGCCTAAGGGCATTCCAAAAATGCACACAAAAAAATCTACTAAATCTTGCTGAGAACACAGAGAATCCATGGTGTGAATTTATAGCAAGGTCTCATCTACCTGATTCCCAGATTCTGTATTAAATAAGCTTGTAATGTAAAAACATGGCCCAGACATAGTAGACTCCTTCATTGCCAGTATCCCAGTTTAACAATATTGCCTCACTCAATCAAGGGCAGGTTACACACTTATCTCATCTTTTTCCATGCTTCATGTTGTGAAAAGTTTATTTTGTGCTGTTGTGGCCTATTTTATTCTCCCTACAACAAATCATAGTGTGACATCCTGCCTTAGGATACAGGCCTAGAATACTTAGTCCCAAATATTTTTGCCCCAGTTCACATGGAGGGCAGAGGTTCCATGTCTGGATCATAAGTTTCATCCTGAAAGAAGACCAAGAACAGTCATTTGATATATGTTTCATTACAGCTTTAATTTTTAGATTGAACTAACGAATGATATTTGAATTTTAACTGTGTAATCTCTCTCGTGTATTTCAAAGCATGTAGCTGTGCATGGTTACTTATTAATGAAAACTGTCTTTAGCCACAAAGCAAATTCCTGTTTTCCACTCCCTAGCAAGTTCCTGTTTTTGATCCATAACAAGCTCCTCTTTTTCTTCTCTCCCTTTTCTAAAGCCTAATAAAACATACACCAGACAGAGAAACCTGAGACCAAGGGCACTCTATGGAGTGGCCATGAGCTCACCCTTCTCCCCCTCCTCTGATGCCCACTTTGCAGACCCTAGTTTGCAGCGGACTTGCCAATAGCATCTCTATCCCAACCTCTCTTTGTCTAATTCTAATTTTAAAAGCCTTGCGTCTTTTGTTCATGGAGGCAGATTTGAGATTTTGTCTTCTAATCACCCCCAGCTTAATAAACTCTTTCCCTCATATGATCAAAATCTTGGTGTGGATTCCAGTTCTCTGTGCTGGTCAAAAGAACCCAGAAAACCCACAGGATTCCCCTTCACTCCTAGGTCTAGTTGTAGATTGAGGTTGTCTTTCTGGAAATAATGGTTAATGTCTGTCTTCCAGCTCCTGTGCTATGGTGCAGATGCTCTGGAGATCCAAACCATAAGAACTAATGCACTTGGGTATACTGACAATTTTGCAAACAGAGAATGAGAAATTCAAAACTAAGGATTTTATTGAAAGCAATGGAGGTTTTGGTAAGAAGTAATTAAGAGATGACTGGTAAATCCATGAAGCTAGAAGCAGAATGCAAAATGGCAGACCATTAAGAGGTTTAACAGAGTTAACCAGGGAAATTGATACCTGAGGAGATTCCTGGATCCCGCTCATACTGATATTTCTACAAGGCTATGTAAGTATGATAAATGCATATTTATCCCTTTCCTCAGGGATTAAGCACTGTATTAGTAAACCAAAGCTATGCTGATCCAAAATGCCAGAAATCTGTTGGCTTTTATAAAGTGTATTTATTTGGGGCCGAAACTTACTGTTACCAGGCCATAAAGCATAAGTTACTTCCCTCACCAAAGTCTCTTGTCATGTGTTGGGGCAAGATGGCTGCTGACGTCTCGAGGGTTCGGGCTTCTTGGTTTCTTCTCTTCCTAGGGCTCCATTTCTCTCCGGGCTCAGCTGCTGTGCTCTCTCCACAAGGCCAGCTGTAGACTTTCAGGTGAATGGCTCTGTCTCTCTCCCCAGGGCTTCTGCTATGTCTAAGGAGCTGTCTCTATTCATTTTTGTTCTTCTCTTGTGTGTTTACTTCCTGGGCTCCAGCTCAAAACTCCCAACTTTGTCCTTTGCTATGTCTTTTCTTTGTGAGTCCTCACCCACCAAGGGGCAGGAACTCAACATCTTACTGATGTGGCCCAATCAAAGTCCTAATCATAATTTAATCAATTAAAAGTGATACTTCTGCCTGACCAGTTTCCAAACATAATCCAATAACTCTTTTTGGAATTCATAAGCAGTGCCAAAATGCTACAAGCACTTATGACAAATTTTGTGCCAAACCAAAAACCATTCTAATCAGCAATGTAAAGAGAGAAATGATATTTAAAAATATGGAAATCCAGGAGGAGAAAATAGTAGCCAAAGTTAAAAAATTATGAAGATGAGATAAACAGAACATTTGAGCAGGTCAAAGAGAATGAAATAGTACACACAATTTGATGAACAGAAAGCAGCAAGAAATATAAAAATGAACAGTGCTTCTGAAGTACATGTAACTGACTCTAAATCAATGGTTTCATAAATTTCCTCACAATTTTTCATTCATCATCTCTTTGAATATTACTTTATGCAGTTCTTTCTTTTTTCTCTAGAGCATAGCGATGTTAGAACTTTTGATTTAGCAATATCTCTCTCTTTGCCACATATTTTATAAACATTTTTCTCTGTACTTCACTGTGGGATTTTTCCATTGACCTGTAATCCAGTTAATTAATTCTGTATGGTGTTTTATGCAATCTATTCTTAAATCCACCACTAAATTCTTAATAACACATGTCTTTCATTTTAATGCTAAAATATGTATTTCATGCTTTTGTGCATGTTCAATTTACTGTGCTTATTCTGTGATTTTATATTTTGAATCATTTTCTTCTATTTTTAAATGTATTAATCTTAGTCACTTTCTTCATGTATTCTTTCTCCACTATTTGGGTTAACTCGGACACTATGAATTTATTCTATTTATTTCTTCTTCTTTTCACTTAATTTCTTGCTTTTTCCCACATCTAGCACTTTTTTTCATTGTTGACTGGTCTTTTTGACTAAAAAAATTATAAGAAGATCCAGGTAGCTCCACTTGAGTTTTCTTTTCCATCTTTCAGGAAGATAGACTGAGAAGATTACTTCAATACTAACATGCATTGAGCTAAGCCATAAGGGAGTACATTCTTTGTAATACATTGGCTAATTATCATGTATCTATGTTGCTCAGACATGGGCCTGTTAGACTTCAAAGTGACAATCTATGTTTATCTATTTATTCATATATGAATGATTATTGGTAATTATCCGCTATCACTCAAAGTTCACAACCCATTTCTCAACCCTTCTTTCTCAACCAAGGTGAATTCAGATAAGCATTTAAAGGGGGAAACAAAACATGACATGGGCTTTACACAAGCCCCTTTTTACTATGCCTTTTTTTCTAAAGTATAACATTGTTTTGGGAAACTATGATTTTTAGAAATTCCAGACAACATCACTGGTATCCCACAAATTGCTCAATTTCACAAAAGTGATTGGTAAAAATGATTAAGAATGTGAGGCTCCTCAAATTCTAAAACATCAACGTAGTCCTCTGTTATAATTAGAGAAATGTTGGGTCACTTTATCTCTGCAGAGGCCCCATAACAGGGCCAACCTCAATCATAAATTCACATGCAGAATCAGCAAGTGCTCAAGCAGAAAATTTGGTTCATTTGACAGGAATTTTAGTTCACTTAGTCCTCATTACTTCTAGAGCTTGTTGATACTCTAAAAACATGGTTTTCAAATTTAATTGGAATTATCTACTTTTTGTCCCCCAAAGGAAACATATGGAAGACAAAGCTTATTACATTCTCCATAGATATTCAAATATCATCTTAAACTTATTTTATTACCAAAGTTCATCAAGGAGTTGGCTGGGGATAGAATCACACTCCCATACAAGGAATGTTAAAGCCCTAACAGTGGTCCTGTGGTGAGAACACTTTTGTAAAACAGGACCTTTGAAAATGTTGTTAATTAAGGTGTGTGTACACTGAATGAGGTTCTGTCAATACAATATGGATGAAGGCTTTATAAGAAAGGAAACTGGACAGTGAAAAGCAGAGCCAGGGAATGACACAAGAAGCCAGAAGTCAAAGGAACCCTGAAGGGAAAGGAGAGGACTTGGTCATGTGACAGGACAGCCAAGGAACCCAACGATTACCATACAACCAGAATTTGACCAACCCCTGGAGGAAGCAAGGCTTCATCCCACTTAACCATGAGGCAATAAATGCCTGTTGTTAAGCTACAACATTGTGGAGTATTTGTCATAGCAACTCAGAGACTAAGTCAAGTTTAGTTACCTGTCCTTGTCTTTTCTTTCCAGATTTTGAAGAAATACTAAGATTAAATCATTTCAACAAGGTAAAACAAAGTGTTAAAAAATTCAAAAGCTTTGAAGCTCAACTCTTGTGTTCTACATTTTAGTGAGAATGTTAATTTTTCTGTTGGAGTTCAGTCACAAAAAGAGACACCACCAGTGATTATAAGTCAGATAAAGAAATATGAAGAATTAAGGACACAGCTGTTGGAGAATGAGAAGAATAAAGAGTGACACTGAGATAAATACAAGCCACTAACAACAAGAAGTAGATATCACTGCTAGGATGGGAGAGCAAAAGGAAAATTTTGAGGTTATTCAAACCGAGAAGCAGAGGATAGGGCCATGGATTGAGAAATTTGACCTCTGAGGCCAGGTTACAGCCATCCTGGTGCTGGAAACTGTAGACCTGGTGGAGGCTTCATGTAGCTTGGACTCAGAACTCCAAGAGAAGTACAATGGTCAGCTACATTGGTATTAAAAGGGGAATGGGGTTTGAAATTGAGAGATAGCCATTTAAAAATACACACACTATCCATGAGATTTGCTTGGGAAGAGGAAACCAAAGAGAACAATTCAATGAAAAAACACCCATTGAAATTGCTTAAAATAATGAAGAAAAAGAAAGAATATTCTAGGAATCACCTTTATTTAAAAGCTTACACTGATGTTCCTGAAATAGAATGGGTGTCTGGGATTTTCTGTCAGTGGCCTCTGACTTTTGTATTGCCAGGAGACTAAAATCTAAAAACTTGGAAATTTTAATTAGGTTTTTTAGTTTACTTCTGGAATCTTACTTTTTGGTCTTCCTGGTTTGTCTTAGGAGGAGATGCTTCCTTCAGATATTTCATCATTTTCTTTACAAAGGCAAAGCAATACTAAACAACATAAAAGTAAAGATAGGAAAGGAATTAAAAAAACCAGTAGCAAGCCAACACTGCTTTTGCGTTTTTCTGTTTTCACTTCTCTCTCTGGTGGTGGGCCACTGTCAACACTACCTCCTTTGCCTTTTTGCTGGCAGTTTGGAGGGTCCCATCCATAGTTGCAATGGCAATGTTGCTTATTGTTGCACACCCCACTGTTATTACAGGTTTTATTTGTACAACCACTTTCCATTATAGACATATGAACACATTTCCTGTTGAAACAGATATTTTCTGCACCACATTCTGTGCCATCTTTCACATCACCAATATCAGGTGTGGACATCCCATAATGATAGTCAGTGCCCCAACAGACGAATTCATTGAGGGGAGTCCTAAGCACTGTAGAATGTGGCCCTAAAATGGGTATTAAGCTTACATTCTCACACTGAACTCTTCCACAGAGGATATCAGAGATGTTACATTTTACATATTGGTTATTTTTTATACCACAGTGACCAAAACGGTCACCTTTGGTGTTGATTTCTTTGTAACAATTCTGATTTGCACTCTTGGCGTCTTTGCCGAAAATCTTCCTACACTGCTCATCACGATTATTACATCTCTTTTCAAAACAGTAGCCATCTTTCGCACATGGCGTCCCTTCCTGCACATATACATCTTCTGGGCAGTGATAAGATGATCCATTGCACCATTCTGGGAGGTCACATACGTTGGCCTCTGCTCTACACACTTTGCCTGCTGATGAGAATTTGCAATCTTGACAACACAGTCCAAAAGCACAAACAGCCCCAGGCCTCAGTGAGCAGTTCGGAAGACAGCAAGGATCTTCTCTACAAGATTGAAAGGATCCACAGTCACACGCCTCTCCTTCTTCAACCACATGGTTCCCACATCGCTTCTCCATAAGTATATCCTGTAGATTTGGTGAATTACGCAAACAATTCTTTCTGAGACTGGTGCTCCAAAAGCCACCATAACTGCAATTGCTGAATCTATTTGATGGAGTTAGGTTTGGGTACATTATGCAACGTATGGGTCCACATGTACAGAATTCATCATCATGCATCATTCCCAAAATATGACCAATCTCATGTCCTGTAATGACTGCAAAATCATCCAAATAGTTACCCATGAAACTGAGAACTGCACAATTATAGTTTGGCTCACATACTGTTCCAACATAGGCCAAACCAAGAAAGTCACTGAAATTCTTATCTGCAATAAGATTTACCATATCATGACGAACACGACGAGCTAGATTTTTCTGATTCCACTTGCAAAAAGCTGGTAAAAGAACCTCTATGTTTTCTACTGGAAGGAGGTTTTCTTCAGTCCAGATCTCAATACCATATAAAGCTATATCAACCTGCATTGGCTTATAAAAGCTGTTTATTAAATTCATAACATCGAGAACTTCCTTCTGCACCAATGTCTTATTACTCTCTAGAGTTTGGAATCGCATCTTGTCTACCACCATTGCCAATTCAACAGTCCATAGGTGGGTCCACCACCCCTGATAGGAGCTTTGCCTTGGAGTATAATTACCAAGGCCTTGAAACTTTAACTGTCTTTCTATTTCATCTTCTGTCAATCCACATCTCAGGTGTGGGAACTGTGTCTCCTTACTGTCCATCTTAAATACCAAATGTTCAAATGTGCTAGAAAATTTTTTGGGTTTGATTTCATAAGTGATATCTTTTACCTGCAGTATTCCTTGAAAGCCCCCAAAGCAGGTACTGAGGGCAACCAGGGATTTGGGGTCCCCATCCACATAACCATGATAGTAGCAGTCAGTTTGAATAAAAGGCTGGTCCTCAAGGAGAGCACCCTGCTCTGTGTAAGTGAACACTGGGAGGTTTCTGGCCAGAAAGCTCTTCTTGACCTTCAGGTGGACAATGTGTCTCTGGCCCTCAAAGTGCAGGCTGTAAGATTGCCAGCCTGAAGCCTTCATACGTTTGTTGGTGCCACTTAACCTCAAGGGAATCACCACTTCTGAGCGTCTCTGGTAATGGGAGTGCTCATCCAGGGACCATCCAGAGAGGAACAGGAACACCTCCAGCCCGAGCAGCAGAAGAGGGATCCTCACATGCAACAGGGCCTCACCCCCAGCCATTATAGTGACACCACGATAGGGTCCATGGAGAGTGTAGAAGAGGGCAGGCTGCAGGCACAGCTGGTCTGACTCCTCCCTTTTAGCTTGTCATAAGCAGCACAGACCTGTAGGGATCTATCTTCTGTCAGAGTTGAACCATCAGAGCAGCAGGACTATAATTAAAATAAAAGGAAGTTGGAGATAGGCATCATTATGGGAAAGCTGGGCTTGGTGAGGTAGAGAAATGTGTGGGATAAAAGGAATTAGAGTTTGGTTCAAGACATGAGTGATTAAAGTATAATGTATTTGCTCTTAATTTTGGTGAAACAAAACGAGATTTGGGGAGTATGCATTGGATGAGTATTTGGTAAATTTAATAATTATTGAACCTGGATAATCAGCCTATATTGCTTCATTATACTCATCTCCAAAAACAAGAATATGTGTGACCATTTCTACAATAAATATTTATTACAAAATGGCTTTAAAGGAAGAGTAAACACATCATTCTTTGCTTAGGTAGCCTTGATTCTTTCCTATTGGCTTGATATAAATATTAAAAGTACCTATTTGGAACTTGAAGTTATGAATTACTCAATCATTTCTCAGGAATCATATATAAAACCACTCACAAATATTATTTTTTCTTCATAGACCTTGTATATGCTTCTCAGTGGCAGGTTTGTAATTATGGCTAGGGTCTAGATTTTGTAATATTCTCTTTTTATTTATTTACCTGTTCTTTATTCTCTTTATATTCCTCTAGTCTTACAGTTCCACCTGTGGAACTGTAAGGTGTCTGTTCCATCAATATTTCTTTTCATGAACATTACTAACCATAATAATGAAGAATTTAGTTTAGTAAATAATTTTAAGTTAAAGAAATCAGAGGGAAGAGTGACTTAGGTTGGTCTATGGATGATCATCAAAAATTATTTGCACTTGATAATAAACTTAAGGAAATAAAAGCATTTTTTTGCAATATTTCTAGCCACATTAAATGGAAAGGAAATCAATCTAGTTTCAAAACTAATATTTGGAGATGTGAGAATACTGAGGACAAAATGAAGTACCTTCTGGAGTGAAAATGAAATCATTGAATCCCGAAATGAGAAAGCAAAGCTTTGGAGAAAGAAGGGTTGACACTGTGGAGTAAAATACCAAAGTCCCTAGCATTCTTATGTATGTGAGGTAAACAGCTCTGGATATCACTCTCCAAATTTATTTTTCTTACATTTATGAAAGGGATAACACTGGAAATAGCTTAATGCCTGTCAGGCACTCTTCATTTATTGCTTTCTTCCTGCCTTACAGAATTGGTAGAATTACAAGATATGTAGAACACTGGGCATGTAGAATTATGGGCCACAAAAATGAATGATAGGGGACTTAATAACTTAGGGGACTGTTGTAAACATTTGGGCAAAGTGATTGGGACAATGATAGATGGCTTGTTTTTATTTACCTCCTGAGAAGATCACAGTCTTCATTAGATCACTAATATATTGAGATTATTAAAGAAATGAGATAAAGAACTACTTGCGTAGTTGGAAAAACTTAAGAGAATGCAGTCCGATAGGAAGTATTTAGACACACTTATCAAATGACATATATTATGGTATCTAACAGGAAAATCAATGATGTCTGATTCATTACCAATCCTTTTTGAGCCCTTCACTCCTTTCTGCTTAATTATTTTGATTCTAAGTTGCTTGGCCTCTTGTCTCTACAAGTATTTCCCAGTGACTTCTGGAATGTCTCATTCATGAAAACCAACAAGAATCCTTTTTTATTCAGAATTCTTCTTGGAAAGCTCCTCCTACTTCCTTAATTTTGTTAAAACCTACAATTCAACAATATGAAGCTCTGTGGATTGGAAGCTTCCCATTCTCAGAATGCCCATTTCCCAAATAGACCAGATTCTTGTTCCCAATGTTCTTTGATTAACAAAACCACTTTTTTTTTTCTCATTTGAATTATCTGTATTCCTCCAGAATCAACTCCACACTCCTTGAAACAGAAGAAAGGTTGAAGAAAGGCAGGATCAGGGCCCCACAGTAAACCAGCAGTCCAGTCTCTGCAGCCATGTAGGTGGGAGACCCTCACCTGGCAGTGAGGGTCTGCAGGCCCCTTCTTTAGCCTCTCAGGCATTTCCATTCACCTTTGGAAACTGAAGCCACTTCGATACTTAGGAGTCAATGATTTTGAAGGCCTTGTAGGGAGGATATCCTCTGTAGGTGAACCCTGCTGAGATGTCACCACAACAGCTGCCACATCCATCCTCCACTGCCTGAAGTCCTCTAGCCCAGCATGCCCCTCATGCTCAGCAGTGTGAAACAGTTTTCAGGTCCAACTTACAATTGTTTGTGTCTAGCATCTGCTCATCTCCCACATCATCTTTTCAGGCTCCATGTAGTTCATTTTCTTTGTCTTCCATGGAAAGTTTAGTGAGAGCAGTTATTGGGATGGAATGTCTTTGTCATTCAAAAAGGAGGCCCAGGCTGGTCCTCTCCAATATTTGGGACTTCCTGCTTTGGTTTGTGCTGGTGTTGAGGTCACTGTTTCCTGAGGAGATAGGGATGTTCTTCCTCATTCCATTTATCATGGTTTTCTTTTGTTGCTTGTGCTTTTTTTTTTTTTAATGTATTTTGAAAGATGCTTAGATTACATAAATGTTACACAAAAATTACAAGGATTCCCATGTTCCCCACCTCCCACACCTCCCACAGCCTCCCACATAAACATCTTTCATTAGTGCGGCATAGCACCTGCAATGGATATACACAACCTGGGGCTTTGCATGGCAAAACCACTTTTAATGCTCCAAACAGGCTGCCATCCTATTACTCCATGTTATCTTTCTTTCTAACCCTTACACCTACCTTGCAAAGCAAACCTGGCTGAACTTCAAGAATTTGTCATTTATTTAAAAATTTGTTTTCCAGCAGTAATTTCAGCTACATTTTGCCTCAGGTTCACAAGTATGTGGATGACAATTCAATGTCTAGTTTACCTTTACAGCACACCTTCACTTTAGCATCTAACTGTGGCCAAGACCTGTGTCTTTCCATCACCCTCAACTATCTTAATTCTTACATCTTAAATAGTTTACCATAATGCTTATTCTTAATCAGAACTAAGTGCTTACATTTCTAGAGGACTCAAATACATTTTCTTTTCATTTTATCTCACTTTTTCAGTATCCCATCATTTCTCCTATTAATCCTGTGCAACCTGGCTCCAGACTCCTTCAATTCAACCACTATTTGCTAAAATCCTCAACCCAAACTAGACTGATCCTTTAATCTGGTTTCTCAACTCATGCAAAAAGCTGTGAACACTGCTGTGAAATTAAATCCCACACTATGAAATGGGTGATATATAAAAGGGCAAAACACTCAGAATTGTGGTAAGATATACTGATACCTCAGCTCGCGTGATTTTGTCTCGAAGAAATATTCATTTTAAACACTCTTAAATTTGTAAAACTTTGCTCCTTGCTTTCCACTTCAGTTCTTAGTTTTCTGAATTTTTGAATTTTCTTAATTATATATAGGGTTCTAGGATGAAAATGGACATTATCTTTTGCACTGAAAGTTGTTGCAGTTAACTTCCAATCATGGTAGTTTAAATTACCAAACCAAGATTTCATCAAGCTGCCCTTGTTTAATAGAAATTTAAAATTTATCTTAAATTTGCCACATAATGCCATTGGTTGAGGAGGACTTGATTCAGCCTGGACACTATCATAATTACTAAAGTAATCCAGTCTTTACACTGATTGCTTGGGCACTTTCCCATTGCAAAAAAAGGAAGCACCATATTTTACAAAGTGCAGAGTATAAACAAGAAAAAGTCAGGATATCGTGATGATACTTTTGAGGATGAACATTTATAAATTTTGAGTAAAATCTAAAATCTTCATTTATTTTCTATGAAAATTGATTAATTATGAATAATGCAACACTGTTGAAAATGCAATTAACCTATATAAATCTGCCGGAATTTATTCCTAAATCCTCAGCTTAGGAGCAGTTTATCAGCAGAAAAGACTCTAAAGAAACTTTGAACTAGATTTTATTTTCTTCATTACATTATTTTACATAATGACTCCGGAGACCACACCCCTGAGAGGATATAACAGTTCCATTAATGAAATTGACTAGTTTCATAATAGTGCAGAGATTTCAACTTAGAACCTTAAACTTCCATTTCATCTTTTATAAATTATTTCTTCCTGCACAGCTACTTCAAATTCTTCTACTTGTAGAATAATTACTAAACTCTCTCACTTTATTCATAGATTTTTCAGTGTCTGCATAATTGTGAGTTAGAAGAGCCCATTAAAAAAGCAAATTAGTGCCACCCAACCAAGTAAAATAAAATAGAACTGGATATATTAAAGGACCTAAATCCTCACCGAGATCTGAACACTTAGCAATAATGAATGCTATTATGTGTATGTGGGTGTATATATGTGTCCATGCCTATGTGCATATAAACTAATCCTGGTTGTCTCTTCTCCTTACAAATAAACTACATAATCACTTACCAGTATAAGAATTAATGGATTATCTGATTTTTTCCCAGCTGTGGCTCTAGTCATAGACAGTTTGGACTACACAGCTCAATAAACAAAATATTTTTTTTCAGACTTCACATGGCAATAAAAAATATAGATATCTCCCTCTTTGTCTCTCAGGTGATTAAGTTCTAGATTTAGCTGCCTGGCAACAAGATTTTCTCAGTTCCATAGACCATAGCAACAAACTTTAATTTTCCTCTCCATTCTGGCTTCCTCACCCCCATCCCAGGTGCTCCCTACATACAAGATGCTCATATTAACTTCTTTACTTTACTCATCCTGTTGTTGTCAACCTGGCTTATTTCCTTAATATTGGAAGAAATTTGGGGACACTAAATGTCTTTCAATTTCCATTAAAAGAGTCACTTCCATTGTAAAACCTTCTCTAATGATTCCATAGTTCAATAACCATCTGTCAGTCATTATATAATTTCACATGATAACTTAGAGATAATTTCTGCATGCAAATTCGATTCATCTATGAGGCAGATTCCTGTCAACAAGAAAAGGCAAAACTGAAATTTTGAAGAAGAGTTTATATGTAATGTGTCATTATGTTATGTCTGACCCCAGAGTGTTGGCAGGAGCGTACTATGGGATAATTTGGATATGTATTAAATGGAAGATTTTAGCTGCATTACAGAGGGGAGTTTTTCTCTGGTAATGCCAGTGTTGTAGATTGAATATGTACCCCACAAAATACATGTTTGGAAACTTAATCACATTTGGGTTGAAGTGATCCTAATTGTAAATAGGACCATGCAAGGATATTATTATTAGGTGACATTTGGCCTTGGGTAGACCTTCCTGATAGGAATGCTAAAGCTCAAGAAAATTTCTGACTTATCACCAGTTGGCTACAAAATAAAAAAATGAGGAACTTCCCAAATACAGCAAAAGACATGAATATGCACATCCAAGAAGGCCAGAGAACACCAAACAGGTTAAAAATGTAGAAAAATACACCCCATCATGTATTGATCACACAATCAAATTCAAAGGACAAAGAGAACGTACTGAAAGCTCCAAGAGCAATGCAAAATATTCTGCTATGTACAAAGGAGTCCCAATTAGATTGAATGCCAATTACTCATCAGAAACCATAAAAGCAGTGTGTTGAAATACTTAAAGGGTTGAAAGAAAAAATAAACTGCAAAAAAGGATTTTATATCTGGCAACATGTTCTTTCAAAAATGAAGAAAAGATTAAGACATTCACAGAAAATCAAAAGCTAAATGATTTCATCACCAAGAGAAGCCCTGCAAGCAATGCTAAAGGGAATTTGTAACAATTAGATATTGTTTATGGATTCAAAAAATAGATATTGGATTTGGTTTGTGAACTGGTCTGTTCCTCTGGGCATTATTAGATTGTATTGGATTCAGAGATTTCACTTTTACTTAACAAAATTATGATTAAGGTTTTGATTGGGCCACGTCAGTAGGATGTTGACCCCCGGCCCCCTTGGTGGATGGGAACTCAAAGAGAAAACTACACTACATGGTAGAGGAGAGAGTTGGAGTTTTTTGAGGCTGGAGCCCTGGGAAGTAAAAACACAGGAGAAGAACACAGAGGAATAGTGAAGGCTCCATAGGCATGGTAGAGGCCCTGGGAAGAAAGAGCCTGATAGTCTACGGCTGGCCTTGTGAAGAGAACAGAGCAGCTGAGCCCTGAGAGAAATGAGTCCCAGTAGAGAAATGAGACTTATCCCAGCCTACAGCTGATATTGGAAGAAGCTGGGACCATGGAGCCTTAAGAGGAAGAGGAAGGCTATACCCTTGCAGATGTCGGCGGCCATTTTGCTCCAACACATGGCAATAGACTTTGGTGATGGAAGTAACTTACGCTTTATGGCCTGGTAACTGTAAGCTTTTATCCCCAATAAATATTCTTTACAAAAGCCAACAGATTTCTGGTATTTTTACATCAGCACCCTATTGGCTTACTAATACCAAGTTCTCTAGACTGAAAGGGAAATACACTAGGCAGTGGTTCAAAGTAGCATAAAGAAATAAAGTCCTGTGGTAAAGGAAACCATTTGGGTAATAATACTTGCCAGTGTTGTTGTATTGTAATGTATGGCATGTAACCACACTTCTTACTTCCTACAGGTGCTAACATAAATGCATAAAAGCCACAATTAAATCTACGGTTTTAGAGGAAAAATATATAAAGCTATCGGAGGTAACATGTACAGAAAAGGTGGGTGGATGTAGGAATATAGGAAAATTATGTGAGCAGGCTATTTAATTTAAATGAGTATCATACCAGATATGATTGTTACATTTTTAGGATATTAAATTTTAACCCCAGAGTTACCACAAGTTAAATAGATGTAAATTATAACAAGATAGAAATGAGAAGGCATTCCATATGGTACAACTCAAAAACTCAACTAAGTATAAAAGGAAATATTAATCAAAGAATTGTGAAACAAAAAGGTATAAGACATGCAAAGGCTTAATTAGAAAATGGGAGAAAAAAGTCCCGCATAATGCTGTGACCTGAAAAGCAAATAGATTAATCTCTCCAGTCAAAAGGCAGTGATTGGCTGAATATAAAAAAGCATGTCCCATATATTTTGATTTTTATATACGTTTATATTAGAGAAGTTGTGAACTTACAAAATGTTTATGCAAATGTGCAGAATTTGCATACAACATTCTTCCACAAACACCGAACATAGTGGTGGAACAGTTGTTACATATTATAAGAGAACAGATTTGAAGGAAGAATTTAACATGTATTTTTTAATAGTTAGAGAATTTGATACACTGTCTTTGATAGCGATAGGTCATCTCTTCAGACGATCAATAAGGAAGTACAGAACTTGAATGATATACTAAACAAGCTGGACCTAAGAAACATATATAGAACACATCACTCAACAAAAATCAGAATACACGTTCTTTTTGTGTGCACATGGAACTTCAAGATAAACTATATAGTAGGTCATAAAACAAGTCTTAATAAATTCAAAAATATTGAAATCATACAATGTGTATTCTCTGACCACAGCAGAAGGAAGTTAGGAATCAATAACAGAGGCAGAAATAGAAAATGCACAAATGTGTGGAAATTAATTGACACACTCTTGAAAAAGCAGTGGGTTAAAGAGGAAATCACCAGCTAAATTAGGAAATATATTGAGGTGAATGAAAGTGAAAGTATAACATGCTGAAACTTATGAGATGCAGCAAAGGCAAAGCAGAGAGGAAAATACATAGCTCAAAACTGCTTACATTAAAAAAGAAGAAAGACTCACAATCAGACCTAACCTCAAAACAGAATAACTAGAAAAAGAAGAGAAAACTAATCCCAAGTGAGCATAAGGAAGGGAATAACAAAGATTAGAGTGAAGATAAATAGAATAGAAAACACAAAGCAATAGAGAGGATTTTAAAAAAATTGTTTGAAAAGATCAATAAAAAATACATGAAGTGACAAAGAAAAAAAGAGAGAGGGTACAAATAATGAAAATCAGAAATGAAAAGGAAGTTATTAGGATTGCCCCCACTCAAATTAAAAAGACTTTACAGGATACTATGACCAACCATATGCCAATAAATTAGGTGATCTCCTAGATGAATTTGACAGATTCTTAGAAACCCACAAACTACCTGCATTGACTTAAAATGAAATAGATCTCAACAAATCAATTACTGCTAAAAAGATTGACTCATTAATACAAAACCTCCCCAGGAAGAAAATCCCAGGATCTGATATCTTCACAATGAAATTCTACCAAACATTCCAAGAAGACTTAACTCCAATACTGCTCAAGCACTTCCAAAATGTTGGAGAGGATGGAAGACTCACTAATTCAATCTATGAAGCCAACATCTCCCTCACAGCAAAGCCTAATGAAGAACTATCCCCCCCTCCAAAGAAACAGCAGAGTAATACATCTTATTTACATTGATGCAAAAATGCTCAACAAAATAGTAGGGAACCAAGTACAACAATATTTTAAAAGAATTATACATCATAATCAAGTGGGATTTAATACTAGCATATAAAGTTGTTTCAAAATGAGAAAAGCAATTAATGTAATACACTACATTAACACAATGGACAGAAACCACATGATCATCTCAATTAATATCAAAAGGCATTTGAAAAACTCCAGCACGATTTCTTGATAAAAGTACTTAGAACACTAAGAATAGGAGGAAATTTCCTCAACAAGATAGAGGGCATATATGAAATGTCCTCAGCTAACATTCTACTTGATGGTGAAAGACTGAAAACTTTCCCTCTCAGATCAGGAACAAGACAAGGATGCCATTTGTCACCACTCTTATTCAACAATGTACTGAACTTTCTTGCCAAGGAAATTAGGCAAGTAAAACAAGTTAAACCCATTCAAGTTGGAAAAGAAGAAATAAAACTTTCCCAATTTGCAGAAGTCTTTATCCAATATAGTGAAAATCCTGCAAAATACATGCAAAAAATGCTTCTATAGCTAACACGTGAATTGAGCACAGTGGTGGGGTAGATGATCACTTAAAAATCAATATTGCTAATATACAATAGCAATGATCAATAGGATAAGGAAATCAAGATAAAATTCCATTCACAATAGCACCTCAAAAAGTAGAATAATTAGGAATTAATCTAACTAAAGATATAAAGGACTTGTACACAGAAAACTACAAAATATTCCTAAAAGAAATCAAAGAATATCTAAATAAATGGAAAGACATTTTGTGTTCATGGTTTAGAAGACTAAATATCCTTGAGAAGTCATTCATACCAGATTTGTTTTGTAAGTCATTGTGAACTTACAAAACAAATCTCCAATTCTGTAAAGAATTCCCATATAACACCCCTCCACCAACAACTGACATTGTTATGGAACATTTGTTATAGATGATGAGAAAACATCATTAGGCTATTACCACTAACTGTGGTCTATAGCCTACATTTGGTATATTTTTTCCATACCTATCTCATTAACACAGTACTTCTTTGCCATTGATGCAAGAATATTACAATATTACTAACTGTTAAAATAGTCTGTAGGTTACATTAATTGTATTTTTCCATGCATCTCCATATTCTCAGCACCTGGTAATTTTTATGTATATTTATTCTAGTTCATAGAAGAACATTCTTGTATTTGTGCTCTCAAACACAATTTTGAGGAGTCAAACACCACTGAATTGGGAAAAAAAATAGTTTCTTTAACATTGTTGCTGGGAAAACTAGACCTCCATTTGCAAAAAAAAAAAAAAGCAGGACACTACCTCACATCACATACAAAATTTAACTCAAAATTGATCTATGACATTCATATAAGGATCAGTTCTATCAAACTGAAGGAAAACATAGGGAAGTATATTCAAGGCCTTATTTTGGGCAAAGGTTTCTAAGACTATATGCCTGAATCACAAACAACAAAAGGAAAAATAAACGGGTCCTCATCAAAATTAAAAGTTTTGCACCTCAAAGTACATTATCATCAAAGTAAAATGACAAACTAAACAGTGGGAGAAAATATTGGGAAATTACATTTCCTATAAAGTTTGATATCTAGAATATATCAAGTAATCCTTTAACTTAGCAATGAGACAAACAATGTAATTAAAAATTGTTCAAGAGACTTGAATAGATTTCTCTCCAAAGAAGATATTCAAATGGCCAGAAAGTACATGAAAAGATAGTCAACTTCATTAGCCATGAGGGAAATGCAAGTCAAAACTACAATGAGATACTATTTCATACCCATTAAAATGGCTGAAATTAAATATTTTTTTATAAAAGAAACAAACAGAAAACAATGATTGTTGGAGACAATGTGAAGAAATAGGAACTCTTTCAATTTCCTAGGCTACTTAAAGAAAATACTATGAATTTTGTTGGACTTAAAAAATGGGAGTTTATTAACTTATAGTTTTGAGCCCAAGAAATTCTCCAAATCAGTGCAGGAGCAAGATGATGCTTTATTCTGAAAGTCTGGCTTCCTGTGACCCTTGGCTCCTTTGCCAAGTGGCAAAGCACATGGGGATGTCTCCTCTCACACTTTTTTTTCTGGATTTCAGTAATGATGGCTTCTTTCTTCCATGGCTTTATTGCTCTCTCTGTATTCATTCCATTTATAATGAACTCCAGTGATAGAATTAAGACTCATCTTGAATGAGGTCCGTCACACCTTAACTAAAGTAGCCACATCAAAAATCCTACTTACAATGGGTCTACATACACAAGAATGGATTAAATTTAAGAACATGCCTTTTTGGGGTATATACAGCTTCAAGACACCACACTCCGTCTTCTGGACTTCAAAAAGACATGTTCTTTCCATATGCAAATACATTGCTTCCATCACAATATCACAAAAGCCTTAAGTCATTTCCATAGCAACAATTACTTCAAAGTCTCATCAAAATTGGTTATTCACAGGAAAGTGAAAAGGCAGCCTACTCAATGGGAGAAAATATTTGGTAACCATATATCTGACAGGGGTCTAATATCCTGCATTTGCAAAGAAATCCTACACCTCAAAAAGAAAAAGAAAAACAACCCGTTCAAAAAATAGGGAAAGTGATTTGAATAGACACTTCTCCAAAGAAGAAATAGAAATAGCTAAAAAGCACATGAAAAGATGCTCAACATCACTGGCTATCAGTGAAATGCAAATCAAAACTACAATCTGATATCATTTTATACCCATTAAACTGGAAGCTATTAAAAAAACAGAGGACTATAAGTGTTGGAGAGGATGTGGAGCAATGGGAACCCTCATCCAATGCTTGTGCAGCCATTGTGGAGGACAATTTGGAGTTTCCTCAGAAAACTAACTATAGAACTGCTATATTATCCAGCAATTCCACTGCTGGGTATATACCCAGAAGAACTGAAATCAAGGACACGAACAGATATATGCACACCAAAGTTTATAGTGGCATTATTCACTATTGCCAAAAGTCAGAATCAACTGAAATGACCTTCAACAGAAGAATGGATAAGCAAATTGTGGTATATACATACAATGGAATAATACTTAGCTGTAAGAAGAAATATGGTATTGACACACGGGATAACATGGATGAATCTTGAGGACCTTAAGTTGAGTGAAGTAAGCCAGGCACTGAAGGACAAATATTACATGACCTTAACGAAATGAATTAAGCAAATTGAGCAGACTCACAGAGTTAGAGTCTGAAAGACAGGTTTACAGGAAATAGAAAGGGAGAAGAAGGTTGTGAGCCAATGCCCGTATGGGCAAAATCTATGATAAGGAGGAAATGTGTAGTTGTACAGTGGAGGGTCATGACAGTAGTGTAATGATACTGTTGGGTTTGGTGGTGCTGCTTTTTCAGGGGTGTCAGGTGGAGAGGGTGGGTTGGACTGTCCATGGAACTGAGGGGAGGGTTGGGGGAGGCAGCAGGTGAACACTGGGGTTTGGCAGATACATGGTTGAAACTACAATGTTGGAAATGCTCTGTTGGCAATATGGCAAGCGAGGGTAGCTGATTTGGCGTGTTGGATGTGGGGGGATTCAGGACAGGGCACACCTGGCGCAGGCTTCTAGGGAGTGTGTGAGTGTTCATCTTGCCACAGTGTGTTATATCAGTGGGTGGAGACCCACATAATGAGCGGCAAGGTGTTGGACTCCTATCCTGGGGAGGCCCACTATGTTTTCAAATCGAGGGGCTGGAGTCTCTCGAGAGCATGGGCAGTGACTAATAGGGGAGGAAAGACCAGTGTGTAAAGCCCTCAGTGTTGTTGCAAGTAACTATGAATCTTGTCCTTCAAGGAGTGAAGCCTGGTGGTTGTTGTGGTTCTTGACGGGAAGAGTAAGGAGGAACAGAATAGATGGAACAGGGGGCATTTTAGGGGCAATGGAAGTGTTGTACATGATTTTGCTATGATGGATACAGGCCATGTTAAATTACATCAAAATTTATAAATGTGTATGGTCCAAAATGTAAACCATAATGTAAACCATTGATCATGGTTGGTAGCTATGTTGCAATATTTGTACATCAGTTGTAACAAATGTACCATCCACATATAAAATGTTATTAATAGGGGAAGTGGGAAAAGGGAGGATTTGTGGTATATGGGAGTCCCCTGTATTTGGCATGTGACTTTTCCATAACCTAAGACTTCCTTGAAGACAACATGAAAAAGTAAGACACTGGGGGAATAAATAGAAGAAATTGTCACTGTACATATAAGAGAATATATCTCACAGTGATGACAGGCAAAATGTCAAAAAAAAAAGTTTATGAATGTTTTTTCATTAGTTTCTATAATCCTAATTTTTTTATTTTTTAGAATTTTTTTGTAATTTATTTCTTATGTTTAAAATTATCATTTCTTTTTCATTTTATTATTAATTGCATTTAGCTATTTTATTGGCTTCATTTTTGAAGAAGTTTTGGTTCACAAAAGGGTTTCAACTATGGCAGGGGAGAAACATTGGTGTGGGGAATCAGTGATGGTGGATACATAGGAGAAGGGTCACCTGGGCATACATATAAGGCATATTAATGTGTTCAAATGTTCATGGGGCATTGTCATGGTGGATGGAGATTCACACAATAACTGAAGGAATATCAAATTCCCATTCCGGGGAGCACTGCCACATTCTCTAATGCAACACCAAGAATCCCCCAAGTACAGGAGCAATGACTATAGAAGGATGATGGTCAATTGATGGGCCCTTGCTACTGAAGACTGTGCTTATGATCCTTTACTCTTGGAATGGAAACTTAGTCTAGTACTATAGGGTGCCTAAGAGTTGCCTCCTGGGAGCCTCCTTTTTATTCAAATGTGGCCTCTAACCCAAATTCAGCATATAAATATACTATCTTCCCTCAAGCGTGGGACATGACGCCAGGGATGAGCTTCCCTAGCACCAAAGGATTACAACCAAGCACAAACTAGCAATGCAACTGGAAAAAAGACCTTGACCAAAAGGGGGAAAAGTTAAAGACAAATGAGATTATAGGGTAAGAGACTTCAAAGTGAGTCGGGAGGTCATTCCAGAGGTTATGCTTATACATGTCTCAGCAGGATCTCATTGACTGCCAAAGTAGATACTACTCCAAATAGCAAGGCTCCTGAGGGCTCCAGTGACAAACAGACATTATAGTCAGGGCAGTAGCTCAGGAGTTGGGTGCCTTGTCAGTGGGCCCTACTTTGGAATTTATGCTCCCCAGGGTGACAGAGTTGGACTCAGTTGTGTTTTCCCTACACATGGCTCTTCTGTTCTTCTATTTGAAACTTTATTTAGTACTAGAGTTGGTAGGTGTATGTCCAAGATACTTAAATCTTTGGGCTGTCCATGTGCCAGATGGGCCTCAAATCTCAATGGAGTTGCAACACCTACTCTCCAGTTCATTGGTTTCACCGAGGACAACTAGCAAGGAGGTGATGATAGACAACTACCATGCCAAGGAACCGATAGAGTCTACAACTGCTACCAAGAGAGTCCCTTACATGGGCCCTAATGGATCTCAGCCTCCTCTCAATTAGAGGTGGAGTGGACATCATCATCCCAGAACCCTCAGGATTTGGGAATGGACTATGGACTAAAGTAGACTTATTGGTATTCTAGTATAGACTTACTGTGATTCTAGCAATGGAAGAAATTATATCATTGATGTGGAGGCAATGGCCACTGGAGATTCTGAGGGAAGGGAGAGGAAAAAACAGGTGTAATGTGGGGGTATTTTGGGGACACTGAATTGTCCTGAATGAAATTGCAATGACAGATATAGGCCATTATATAGCTTGCCATAACCTACAGAATTAGGTAAGAGAGAGTGTAAACTACAAGTTAATTTTTAATCCATGCTTAGTGGCAATGTTCCAAAATGTGTTCATCAATTGTAATTAATGTATCACACTAATGAAGGATGTTATTAATGTGGGAAAATGTGGAAAGTGTGGCGAGCGGGGCATATGTGAATCCCTTATACCTATAGTTTTGCTGTAGCATTTATGTAAACTTACTATCTTTAAAAAAAATAGGAGTAATATGGTGACATTTTCAGGACATTGGAATTGTCCTGAATGATGTTACTTGTATGGATACGGGCCATTATATATCTTGTCATAACTTACAAAAATATGTGGGAGAGAGTTTAAACTATAATGTAAACTATGATCCACACTTAGTGGCAATGCTCCAACATGTGTTCTTCAATTGTAACAAATATTCCACACTAATGAAGGATATTGTTAATGTGGGAAAATGTGGTAGACATAGGGAGTGGGGTATTAAGAAATCCCCTACACGTTTTGTGTAATATTTATGTAATCTAAATATCTTTTTAAAAATAAAAAAAAAAGAAAACCAACAAAAAAAAATTGGTTATGGGTGTCTTGGGGCACACTTCCCCTTCTTCTGTGAACCTGTGAAACCTAGAGAACAAGTTATATGCTTCCATTATACAAAGGATGGAGAAACATAGGTAAGCATTCCCATTTCCATTCCCATTCCCATTGGGAGCAATTGGAAGGAAAACAGAGTTCATGGGTCCCAAACAATTCCAAAACACTGCAGAGCATACTCCATTAGATTTCAAAGTTCTGTGAGTCATCTATGGAACGACTGTACACTGGGCCAGATGGAGCAGTACCGCAACCCCTTCCAAGCTCTTGTGAAGCAGCCATGCTCTCCCCAAACACTGGAGTGAAAGCGCCACATTCTTCAATTACTGAGGAGATGGCCCAGCTCTCTGCAATCCCTGGGTGTTACAGCATGAATCTGCTGACCCCAAAAAAGATTAGGTTTTATTTTTTTTTTAACTAATCCATTCCTATGGGTGTGAGACCATTTCACTTGATTAACTCACTTTTGCTAGGGCTTATATAAAGGGAGACACAGGGAAAAGGAAGCTCCCATTTGACCCTTCCATGTGAGAGAGAGGAATGCAAAAAGACAGCAATGCAGAGAAGCCCCAAGAAGGTGAGAGAAGTTCCAGAATCTGGAATCAGGAGAGCACAGAGGCATGGAAAGAGGTCCCCAAGGGGATGGGCCCATGGAGCAGCTCAAGGCTGAAGATACTATCCATATGCCTGATCACCAACAGCTGGGCTTAGGAAGAAAGCAGAGCAACCAAGGCTGAGAGAAGAAGCCTGGAAAGAGATATGCCCGATTAACCACAGCTGTTCTCCGGGAGATGGTGCACTCAGAGGGGAAGGCAGGGACCTTTACAGATCCATCTTGTTTTGCCACGTGGCAGGACACCAGGATCACCAGTAACTGGCTTTGATGAGAAAGCATCTCTGCTGATGTCATGATTTGGACATTTCATGGACTTGAACTGTAATGTTTTTCCCTAAATAAAATTTCCATTATAAGAGCCAGCCCTTTTCTGGAACTTTGCATCACAGCCCTGTGGCAAACTAAGATGATGGGAATAGGTTCCCACCCTCTCTGAAGACTGGATAGCAGCACACTTTCTGAATGATGCCCTGTCCAAGTGCTGGGGCATACTCACCCACTCCACACACAATAGTGGGTCCACTCTCTTGGCCCAAGAAGACATCTTCATTTTAGACATCATCTTCAGTGGTCCTGTCCTTGGGGTTATTTTTCCTTCAGTCTATCCCTTGTCTGTCCCTTTTAGTACATGCTGACAGTGATTCCATTCATACAGATCTTGAAAGAAAAACTTGTCAGTTTTGCATGTAGTGCACAGGGTTTCAAACCATCTGTAGCTATTTGATATTGTTTATGAATTCCAAAAATAGATTTTGGATTAGGTTTGTGAACTGGTTTGTTCCTCTGGCCATATTAGATTGGATTGGATTCAGAGGTTTCATTTTCACTTGATTAAATTACGACTATGGCTTTGATTGTGCCACATCTTTAGCTGTGCCAGGACTCACACAGAAAACAACAAGGCAGAGTAAAGAGTTAGGGTGTTGATCCTGGAGCCCTGGAAGTAAACACACAGAGACGCAGATAGGTAAGCAAGGGTAGAAGGTTACATTCTATATGGCAGAGGCCCTGGGAAGAAAGATGAGCTGTTCACCTGATAGAGCATCTGAGCCTGGAGAGAAATGAGCCCCTGGAAGAGAGGAACCCAGGAAGCCTGAATTCTTGCGTAAGTCAGCAGCCAATCTGCTCCCACACATGGGAACAGACTTTGGGGAGGGAAGTAACTTATGATTTATGGCCTGGTAACTGTAAGCTTCTACCCCAAATAAATACCCTTTATAAAAGCCAACAAATTTCTGGTATTTTGCATCAACATCCCTTTGGCTGACTAATACAATTTCAGATAGCAGGACTTCCCCTAATCCTTTCTGGATAACTGCACTTCCCTTCCTGACTTGCACTGAAATGGCTCAGTGGGTCCAGGTTCAGTTAAACCCTCACATAAAGTGCTATTTTCTGGGTACTTGCCTTTGTGAAACTCAGAATTTTTCAAACCATCAATTTCTGGTTTCTTGCATCCAGTAGTTCACTTTTCAGCTTATCCCTTTCCTATCACAGTTTACTATAAGCTGCAATGAGAAATCCGTCTGCACTTTCCACATTTGGTTTGGAAAGCTCAGCTAAATATCCAAGCTCATCAATTTAAAACTCTGCCTTCTATGTGACATCAGAATTCAATCTTACCAAGTGCTCAGCCAGTCTAAAGCAAGAGTCATCTTTCTTCCACTTTGCAATGACACATTTATCCTGTCTGGCTTAGGGCTCACTGGAAGTAACTTTAGTGTCTACATTTCTTCCAACAGCCTCTTCAAAGCAATCTAGGCCTTTTCTATCAAGAATCTCACATTATTCCAGCCTCTACCATTACCCAAATCCAAAGATGTTTCCATATTTTTGGTATTTCAAATAACAACATTCTATTCTTCTGGTACCAAAATCTGTTTTCGTTTTCTAGGCTTCTTAAAGCAAATAATATGAAATGAGATCACTTTAAACAATGAGAGTTTATTCGTTTACACATTTCAGGCCAAAGAAAAAAAAAAGTCCAAATAAATGCAAAATTAAGTTGATGCTTTCTTCCTGAAGGCCAGCTACTCTTGATCATCAGCTACTGGCAAGGCACATGGTAGTTTCTGCTGGTCTATCTCTTCTCTTCAGGGGTTCAATAATTTCAGAATTTCATCTTCTTGCTTTCATAGCATTCTCTCTCTCTCTCTCTCTGTCTCTCTCTGTCTCTGTCTCTCTCTCTCCTCTCCCTTCCAATGATAAATAACTCAAGTAAGAGTTTAAGACCCATCTAGAATGAAATGGGTCACATCTTAACTGAAGAGGCCCCATGAAAATGTCCTACTTCAATAAACCCATACCTACAAGAATGCATCACATTAAAGAAAATGCCCTTCAGGGGTACAAACAGCGTCAAACCACCACAGGAACACTCATTCCTTGCTATAGACAATGTAAAATAATGCAGCCACTGTAGAAGACAGTTTGAGGTTGTTGAGAAAGCAAATTATATATCTACCAAATGACCTGAAAGTCCCATTAATAGGTATATACGCAAAAGAATTGAAAGCAGAAACTCAAATATTTGCACAATGCTCTTCATAGCAGCATTATTCACAATTGCCAAAAGTTGGGCTCAACCCTAGGGTCCATCAACTAATGAATGGATTAATAAAATGTGGTATATACAAACAGTGGAGTATAATTCAGCTGTAAAAAGGAATGAAGTCCTGATACATGCCACAACATGGATGTACCTTGAAGACATCATGCTGAGTGACATAAGCCAGGCAGGCAGGAAAAGACAAATATTGAATGATCTCACTTATTTAAAATAATTAGATTAAGCAAACTCATAGAATAAAATTCTACAGTATTGGATATCAGGGCATCGGTTGGGGTTAGGCAATATGAATTTAAAGCTTCTATTTGGAATGATGGAAATGTTGTGGTATTGGATGGTGCTGATGACAGTACAACATTTTGAATGTAATTAACATCAATGAAATACATATCGGAGTGTGATTAAAATGGGAAATGTTAGATTGCATATATAGTAACAGAATAAAAGTTTAGCAAATCCATGAAACTACAGTTCTTACTCAGAAAAATGTAATTTATTTCAACATTTAATTTCACAAATTTAGCATCACAAAAGAAATGATGTTTATCTAACAAGCAAAATTATTTGAAGAATATTATTGTATTTCAATTTAATAGATTTAAAAGAGAAAAGACACAAATAAATAGAACAATTATGTAAACTAAGGTATTATTTAAACTTCATTTCTATCTTCTGAAAAATTTTTAAAACAAATTATTTACCAATTCTAAAATTTTTATTCTTAACCTTGATTAGGAATGCTGTATTTAGTTTTAAATACAATTTCTATGAAATAATAAATTTTTACCTCCTTAATAAGTAACAAATTTCCCATTAATTCTTTTGTTTATATTCTTATATTCCAGTAACCAAAACCATTAATATTCTGAGAGCTAAGCCATTTCCTTCTTCAGTCATAGATACAGAAATGCTTATTTAAAAAAGAAGCATGTTAAAGCACAAGTAAATATTTTCCTAGAAGTATATGAGATTCCTGGAATGACTTTTATCAAAAAAAAAAAGAAAAAATTATAAGTGTTGGAGAGGATGTGGAGAATAGAACACTCATTGCTTATTGGTGGAAATGTGAAATGATGCAGCCACTGTTAAACACAGTTTTGCAGTGCCTCAGAAATTTAAGTAGAGAATTACCATACAACCCAGGAAACCCACTTCTAGGTATATAACAAAAGAACTGAAACAAGCACTTAAACAGATAATTTCACACTTATGGTTATAGCAGCATTATTCATAATTGCCAAATATGGAAGCAACTCAAGTGTCTATCAACTGATGTATGGATAAACAAATTGTGGCATATACACAGAATATTATTCAGTCATAAAAATGAATGAGTTCTGATGCATATAACATCTTCAAGGTTGAAACTTGAAGACTCCATGTTGAGGGAAATAAGTTTGGCAAAAAAGGACAAACATATTCCATGAACTCACTGATATGAATAATTGGAATAAACATATTCATAAATTTAAAAACTAGAATATGGGTATCACAGGATGGGGTGGGATTAAGGAAAAGGGAATTAAGGCTTAAAATGTAGAGTTTCTGTTTGGGATGATGGAAATGTCTTGGTAAAGGATGCTGTTGATGTTACCTAAACATTTTTATTGTAATTAAGAGCTCTGAATTATATATCTGAATGTGGTTGCAGGATAAATCCATTCCAGAATGTTTTCAACTGACTTTGTTGAGATCCATAAGTAGAATCACTTTGTACAGCAGCTATAGCTTTACAAAATGTGTTTCTTAAATACCAAGATGACATTCAAAATGATTCCCTGACTCATGGGCTGCAGAATGGTTGTTGTGCTGGCAAGAATAAGAATGATATTAATGTCCTTGTACATTTCCATCAGAGCTCTTGGATGACCAGGTGCCTTATCAGTTAACAGTAATATTTTGAAAGGAATTTTTTTTCTGATCAGTAGATGTCAAATATCAGCTTAAAATATTTAGTAGTCCATGTTGTAAGCAGGTATGTTGTCATCCAGGCTTTATTTTTCCAATTATATAGCAAAGACATAGTAGGGTTATCAAAATTCCTAAAGGACTTAGGATCCCAGAATGGTAATGAGTACTGTCTTCAACTAATGTCACAAGCTACATTAGTCAGTAATATGAGAGTCTGCCTGTCATTTGAAGCTGTTAGGTGAGGCATTGTCTACTCCTCTTTAGCCATGTAAGATTTAGATAGGATATCCTTCCAAAAGAAGCTTGTTTTGTCTACATTAAAATCTGTTTTTTTTTTTTATTTTCAGAGTCCCCTCTTCATAAATTATCTTACCTAAGTCCTCTGGATAACACGCTGTAGCTTCTACATCAGCACATGCTGTTTCACTTTGAACTTGGATGTTGTAGTGGTGGCTTCTTTCCGTAAACCTCATGAAACAACCTCTGCTAGCTTCAAACTTTACTTCTGCAACTTCCTCTACTCGCTTAGCCTACACAGAATTGAAGAGTTAAGGTCTTGCTCTGGATTAGGCTTTGTCTTAAGGTGATGTTGTGACTGGTTTGATCTTCTATCCCGACCACTAAAACTTTGTTTAAAATAGTAAGGCTATTTTGCTTTATCATCTGTGTGTTCACTGATGTAGCACTTCTAATTTCCATCAAGAACTTTTCCTTTGAATCCACAGCATGTTTAACTGCTTTGAGAAAGGATCCTCACTTACAAACTATCTTGGCTTTTGTCATGCTTTCCTCCCTATGCTTAATTAATAACTTTGGCTTTAAATTGAGAGACACATGACTTTCCCACTCACTTGAACACTTAGAAGCTATTGAAGGGTTATAAGTTGGCTTAATGCCAATATTGTTGTGTCTTGGGGGATAGGAGGGCCTGAGGAGGAAGGGGGGAGACTGTCCCAGTAAATGGGTTAGTCAGAACACATACAATATTTGTCAATTTTTTGCCAACTTATATGGGCATATTTCATGGTACCCCAAAACATTTACAATTGTAACATCAATTATCACTGAACACAGATAACCATAACTGATATTATAATAATACAAAATTTGAAATATTGCAAAATTGAACAAATTGTGACACAGAGACACAAAATGAGCACATTTTGTTGGAAAAAACAGCACCAATAAATGTGCTCAATGCACGGTTGTCTTAAACCATTAATTTGTATAAAATGCAATATCTGTGAAGTGCTGTAAAGCAAAGCACAATAACATAAATTATACCTGTTCTGATGGTTTGAGACTTTTATGAACCTGAGAAATGACATGTCCTTAAAGCTAATCCACTCCTGTGGGAGGAAATCTATAGATAGGTTTGGATAGAAGGAATCTTTTGATTAGACCACTTCAGTTAAGGGCCTTTCATTAGATTACTTCAGTAGGATGTGACCCAGGATAGGTCTTAATCTTCTTACTGGAGTCCTTTATAAAAGGGATGGGTTTGGGAAGCGGGTGTGGCTCAATCAATAGAGCTCCCGTCTACCATATGGGAGGCCCTGGGTTCACTTCCTGGGGCCTCCTTGTGAGGGCAGGCTGGCCCGCGCGGCACAGTGGGCTGATGCAGCGGGACCTCACAGAAAGGGGGAGATAAGCAGACATGGAAAAAACACACAGCGAATGGACACAGTAAACACAAGCAGCAAGGGGGGATGAATAAATAAATAAATAAATCTTTAAAAAAATAATAATAATAAATAAAAGGGATGGGTTTGGAAAGGCAAAGCCACTGAAACAAAGGGAAATCACTATAAGTTGAGAGAAAAAGTCCCGGAAGCCAGAATTTGAAGCAATGAAATCCAGAAGAGAAGAAGATGCTGCCAAGTGCCAGTCTCAGGAAAGAAAGCATCACTTGATGCTTTGATTTGGACATTTTCAAAGCCTCAGAACTCTAAGCTTTTAACCTAATAAATCCCCATTGTAAAAACCAAGTTCAGTTCTGGTATACTGCCTTGGCAACCTGTAACAAATTAAAATAGATTTTGTACCAGAAGTGGGGTGCTGTGATTGCAAATACCAAAACTGTGGAAGTGCTAATTGATTGGATATGCAGGAGGAATTGTGAGATGCTTGATAGAAAAGGCCTAGATTGCTCTGAAGAAACTGCTTTCTCTTTGGAGTAATGAAATTGTTCTAACATTCTTTTTGGTGATGCATGGACAACATTGTGATTTTACTAAAAGCCATTGATTCTATACTTCGGATAGATTGTATGGTATGTGAGAGTATATAAAAAACTGCTTAATAAAAAAGAATATGGCATTAATGTTACCTTTAATAAGGCCTCGGATGGAAATGATGAATGTGCAAATGCAAATTGTAAGAAAGGCAATGCTTGTTTTAAAGTGGCAGACAAATTACAAAATTTGTGTTCTGATTTCAGATGGATGACAGAATTTGAAAGTGATGATCATCACTTTACTTTACTTTAGCTGAGTAGATTTCCAGACTAAACATGGGAAGTTCAGCTTGGTTACTCCCTACAGCTTTTGATTTAGATTATTTAAGTAAGTCATAACACAGGGTGGGTCTTAATCCTGTTACTGGAATCCTTTATAAATGGGACAAATATATAGAAGATAGATCTTTGGGTAAATATGAGAAAAGGCAATCATCTGGGAGAGGTCAATGAAGAGGGTGTGGGAAGTTTAAGAAAGGAGAAACCAAAGAAATATTCCACTTAAAGATTACATGGGTAAACACTTTGTTCTTTTCCCATAATCCCTGGAATATGATAAAATTTGTGAAAATCTTATTAAATAAATATACTTAAAAATGTAATTATAACTTTAAAAACAAATATAGGTATTTGAATTAAAGAACCATGATATTTTTATTTCTTCATATCAATGTATCCCTCTACTATACCAAATACAATAACTTAAAATGACAGCTTTACTAATACTTATCAATGAGTTGGACTGAGTTGTGCTGTATATTTCACATGTCTCCTTATTCAGTCCATTACTGAATAAGTTGTAGCTGCTTCTTAAACTCAAATTACTGAATCCAACGTCATTAGTAGAGAATCTGTTCCTAGAACAGATAGCTATAAGTTTGTTGTAGCTCAAAAGTGAATCCTTGCCTGACATGCACCAGAGAATCAATTAAATGACGTCAGGATTTTGAGAAGAAACAGAGCACAAAGCACAAATGAAAGGCGATCAGAGGGACTATTGGCCATAAACCTGTCTCCCTGAGTTAGAAGTGATTAGGGTTTTTATGGGATTGAACAAAAGTGATGGATGAAGGATGAAATGACTGAAAGTAATTTGTTTGTTCCCTGTTGCTAAGATACAAAGGAAAGAATTATATGTAAATTAGAAGGCAATAAGTTGCAACCCTCCTTTAGTGTCAGATTCCATTTCTTGTGTTTGAGAATATCCCCTGGAAGCAACGAATTATGAAAACCAGCTTCAACCAGTTAGCCGAACCTACACAGAAGAAACCCCTGGCTGTCCTCACTTCAACTTGCTTAATTAACATAATAAAATTCCCACCCTGGAGCATTGTGAGAAGATGGTGATGGAGTAACAGGCAAAGCTGAATACTCTCATAAAAACTATGCAGAAAGTGTCAAAGCTGCCCAAGGGACTTGTTATGGGGGTCAACAAACCAGAACAGTGCTACACAACACCCAGGAGGGTAAGGGACAGAGAGATGAAGAAGCCAAAAAGACAAAATGAGTTACAAAGACCCCATGGCAGCCACCCCTAAGATATTAAGCTGGGGTAAAACCCCTGTCTCACTGTTGCTGACTGAGAGGGAAACAGACATCTTCTTCCCTGTCTGCTGTTTCAAGGGAAAAGGGAGGAAAGTTCGGGGTGTGTTTCTTCAATGAATTTGGCCAGCAGAGCCTGTTTTGATTCTCCAATCTGGAGAGTCAACGCAAGAACACAGGAAAGCCAAGACTGAAACACCTTCATGAAAAGGTGCACTGACGAGCTCCAACTGCTGACAAGTCTGGAAACTGCATGGGTAAAAACTGCCTGCAATCTCTGCATCTAACCCATGGGAGAAAATCTGTGCCCCACTAGTGAGTCCCTGGCTTGATTTTGGAAACTTAAGTTGGGCAATTTTAAAGACTGTGAATAAGTTGAGCCAAATATCAAAGAAGAGCTGTGGGAAAAAATAGGTAAGAGAGAAATTAAATAAATCAAACTAAATACTCCAACATATTCAGATGCCTAGACATCAGCCAAAAATTACAGACCATACTAGGGAACAGAAAGAGATGGTCTAGCTAAAAGAACAAATGAAATATTCTAAAGAGATACAGGATTTAATACAATTAAGCAGTGATAATCACACAAATCTCTTAAATCACTTCAAAGATGTTAAAGTAAATATGCCTAAGGAAAGAAGGATAGTAAGAAGATTCTGGGGGAGCATAAAGAACAATTTCAAAACCTGCAAAGAAAAGTTATAGAACTTATGGAAATGAAAGACATGATGGATGAGATTAAAAATACATTAGAGGGACATAAGAGCAGATTTGAATTGCTGAAGACAAAATTAGTGATTTCAAAGACAAAACATCTGAACTAGAAAAGACAGGAGAACAGAAAGTGAAGAGAATGGAAAAAATGCAATGGAGACTCAGGGAATTGAATGACAATGTAAAGTGCACAAATATTCGCATTTCTGGTGTCCCAAAAGGAGAAGAGAATAGAAAAGGAGCAGAAAGAACATTTGAGGAAATAATGACCAAGAGCTTCCCAACCCTTATGAAGGACATGAGTATCAATACCCAAGAAGGACCACACACCCAAAACAGAATAAATCTAAATAGACCTACCCTAAGACACGTACTATTCGGTATGACAAATATCAGATATAGAGAGGATTCTGAAAGCAGCAAGCAGCAAGAAATGCATCACATACAAGGGAAACACAATATGATTAAGTGTTGACCTCTCATCAGAAACCATGGAGGAGAGAAGAAAGTAAGATGATGTATTTAAGGTACTGAAAGAGAAAAAACTGCCAGCTAAGAATTCTGTATCTAGCAAAGCTGTGGTTTCCCTCCACATGGCTCTTCTGACCCTTCTATTTGAACCTATAATTAGTACTAGAGTTGATAGGTGTATGTCCAAGAGACTTAAATCTTTGGGCTGTTCATGTACCAGCTGGACCCTGAATCTCAACAGAGTTGCAACACTTACTCTCCAGTTCATTGGACTCACCCAGGACAACTAACAAGGAGATGCTGATGGTGAACAACCATCCCAAGGAACCGAGAGACTCTGCAACTGCAAGCAATAGAGTCCCATTGATCTATCCTATGGGATCATGGCCCTCTCTCAATTAGAGGTGGAGTGGGCATCAACATCCCAGAATCCTCAGGATTGTGGAATGAACTATGGACTAAAGTAGACTTACTAATATTTTACTATAGACTTGTGATTCTAACAACTTAAGAACTTATATCATTGATGTGGAGGCAGTGGCCACTGGAGGTTCTGAAGGCAGGGAGAGGGAAAACCAAGTGTAATATGGGGACTTTTTAGGGACTTGGGAGTTGTCCTGAATGACATTGTAACAACAGATACAGACCATTATATGTCTTGTCATAACCTACAAAATTGTGCAGGAAAGATTTTAAACTATAATGTAATCTATAATCCATACTTAGTGGCAATGTTCCAAAATGTGTCCATCAATTGTTATGAATGTACCACACTAATGAATAATGTTGTTAATGTGGGAAAATGTGGCAGGAGTAGGGAGCAGGGCATATGGAAACCCCCTATATTTTTAATATAACATTTAAATAATCTAAGTATCTTTTTAAAAAAACAAAAAAATTTATTTTAAAAAATGAGGGTGAATTCGAAGTCTTCATAGACAAACAAAAACTGAGAGAATATGTTACCAAAAGACCAGATTCTCAAGATATACAAAAGGTGGTTCTGCAGTCTGAAAGAAAAAACAAGGGTGAGAGATTTGGAGAAGAGTTTAGAAATGAAGATTATTAGGAAGGGCAAACTAAAGGCTAAGAAGACATAATAGAACAATATGATAACAAAGAGACAAAGGACAGAACGGATGACGCAATTGGAAATTTTCAAGTAGCTTTCACATTCTTTTCATATTTCCATGAACCTGAAATATGAAAACAAGAACTTTCTTGGGCAAGAACACTCCAGGAGCACCAGAAAGAGGATTAAAAACAGTGAATCTTCAGCAGAAGTAAGAGATTTATCACCAAAGTCAATTCCTAACTATGACTTTGAAAGTGACGAGTTTGATGCTGTTTGTGTAGCTATTGCTGAGAAACAGAAGACAGCTTCAACAAAACAATGGTTATTGTGTCTGTTTCTGGGACTTGTAGAGGTTTGGCTTGCATGGGTGAGGCTTCATCAGTTTGAGTCCCACTCCCTCATTCCCTTAAAGGGGAGCCCACTGCCTTTTGTGACTTTGTTAACTTTGTTCTCTTTCCATTTTTTTTTGCCACCATAAGGAATGAGGCTTCAGTACCTGAGCACTCATCACTAGGATGCATCCTGAAAAATTGGTCTAAATTTGGGGAATCTAGGTTACAGAAAATTAATTATTTTTTTTTAAATAAAGCTTGTCCTAGATACAGATTACATGATAGAGGGGCTTAGCCAGAAAATGTATCTTTAAATTTTAACACTATATTACAAT
Source organism: Cabassous unicinctus (assembly GCA_029593785.1). Lineage (NCBI taxonomy): Eukaryota > Metazoa > Chordata > Mammalia > Cingulata > Chlamyphoridae > Cabassous > Cabassous unicinctus. The sequence goes on from JAQZBX010009847.1 coordinate 44,633, forward strand.
TAAACTTGTTTTGTAAATGGCAAAAAAAGAAAAATGGGCAAAATTTCTCATATGTTCTAATTTTCTTTAAGTTGTGAAAAGTTAAAGAAACTAAAATGTGGGTTAGTACTATGTGAGTACCTTTCAGGCCCAGTTTAAGACCTTAAAAGCAGTAAAAATCAAAGATGTGAAATGATGGAAAGCTTGAAAACAGCCATACCAAAGGAGTAAGAATTATGAGTCAAATTAGTAAGCATTATGTTTCTGTTGTTAGGTCTTAACTCTTTTATGTTTGTTTGTTCAGTGTATATTTTCATACCTTCACATTGTAATATTAAAATAACAAATGAAAATTCTTAAAAGTCCTGTATCCAAATGGCCTAAAATTAAATAAGTGCTTATGTTAGCATACAAAACAGAAAGTCAGTTTTATCAAATAGCTTTTTTTTTTTATCTTTGTTTTAGTTTATTATTATTATTATTATTATGGGTAAAAATCAAATTTTTCACAATACATACCAATATTTGTAAAATGATATATAAATATATATTCATATATATGTGCATTTGCTTAATTAATGTTATTTTTATATATATATATATATTTTAAAAGGTGCTAGGTTACCTAAATATTACACAGAGATTACAGGGATTCCCATGTTCCCCACCTCCCACACCTCCCACAACATCCCACAC